>JABASP010000107.1:0-81768 GCA_019776565.1 Sminthurinus signatus
TACAGGCGTATTTAAGGATATTATATGAATCATAGATAAATACTTGACATTTATTGTTGTTTTTTGTTTCTAGGTACATACTAAATGACAGTCATGTTAAAGTTATTGTCATCATTGTCATTTTGATGACTATCAAATATCAAATTCAAGATAATATCCGATATATACTGACAAAAGGAAGGAAGGACAACACAACACATGATCACATCAGCTGATATTGAATAGGAATAATTTTACGAATTGGGCGAAAGACGTTCTTTAATGTTTATTGATGATATATAAAATGAAGATATAAAACTACATACCTCTGTATACATTTAAACCCACATATTTTGTTGATTAATAACATCAACTTGTCAACATGATAAATACATCGCTGCAGTGTAATACTGTAGCTGATTTAACACCATGGGATTTCAAATCAAGAGATTTCACCCATTGCTTTCTTCACATTTGTATCGAATTGCCAATTTTTGCAATTTTGGCAATCACATCATCTTATTATGTGGGAAAGCGGAGGATTAGTTATACATGTTATACAGCTTGGAATCAACATCAATCCTTCATTATTTACTGCCGTTAGTATGATATATAATATACAATGTATTTTTTAGAATCTGTGTACCTATATTTCACTCTATTTCAATTTTTTCTATAATACAGATTATTAATAATTTCTCTTTGAATCAAATTTTGTAGGTGCCTTGCTCGTTGGACTTTTATCCATCTCACCAGTATCAAGTATAATGCTTGCATTATCCTTTCATAATGATGTTACACTTTTAGAAGGATTTGTAACTACTGTGAAAGCATTCGCTTGGCTCTTGCATTTAACATACATGTAAGATATTGTACATTATACAATAACATTTTATATGATTTGCGTTATGATTGGGTTTGTTACTTTTGCTAATTTTTCATATTTTTTGTATTACTTACTTATCTCATAAAATATGGTTTGTTTGTTTTTTTTGTACAGTTTGCAGCTCAAACGTGGAGTGAGTTTTAACACAAGAGGTCCAAAAGCTATGATTTCAGCTTGGTTCTTGACAGCTCTTGTTTCCTGTCTTGTTTTACGATCTCATTACATTGTTTATAATTCCTATCATCGTCATCATCCTCAAAATGATAACCTCACCACGAGTGACGTTATTCTTATAGATTTATGGACTTCAATTGTAGAGGTTTGTATAATATAATATATAATATATTATTACTTAAAATTTTACATGAATTAAATTTGAAGGTATTTATTCATAATTATTCTAACACACCATTGATGTTTTATTTTATTTTTTCTTCTTATAGAGTCTTTTGAACTTCCTGTATCTTCTGACATTGATTCCAGGTTTTTTGGATCAAAGCCATTATCGCTCACTTCATAATGATATGCGTGATACACATGAATCACAAAATTATTTGAATCATGAAGCAAATTCGTTTATAGGATTTAATGATGATGAATTAGACATGGATTTAGGCACAGTACGTCATTTTTACCATTAGTTTATATTTTATATATAAGAGTATACTAGTTGTTCTTACTTATTACTTGTATTTATTTATTATAAGTAAAATTGTTTTGTTTGATTTGTGTTGTATTTTAAGGCTAAAGAAAATTCAGGATTCGTATCCAATTTATTTTTCACATGGGTAACTCCAATGTTACACAAAGGAGCATGTGGATTCTTAAATCATACTGATGACTTGTATGATCTTCCACCGTATTTGAATACAAGACACGTTGCCAAATGTTTTCAAAATTTCTTAATTACATCCTCAACCTCTTCAAACTCTTTATTGAAGAAGTTGCATAGAACTTTTGCGTGTGAGTTTTACTCAATTGGGATTCTAAAATTGTTAGCTGACGTCTTTGGATTTTGTGGACCACTCCTTTTAAGCTTGCTGGTCAATTATATTGAAAGTGACAATCAAACTGCTACTGGCAGTGATAATAGTTCTGGATACTTGTATGTTTGTGGTTTATTTTTTGCCACATTATTTGGTGAGAAGACAATTTTTTTATTCTGTTTAAATAGTGTTTAGTATTTATTTTTTATTTTATACAGAATTATCTGAATCTCTTGTACATCATAATTTTTATCACATCATATTGAATATTATTATGTTATAAATTCTTTTAGGTGCATTGTGCAACTCACATTTTAACATGTACATGTGTGAAGTCAAAATGAAGATTCGAGCAGCACTTGTAACAGAAATGTATGGGAAAATCTTAAATCTAAGGAAATTTGACCTTGATAAATTTACATCTGGAGAAATTATCAATTTCCTATCTCAAGATACTAGTCGAATAGTTAACTTTTGTCCCAGTTTTCATGCTCTTTGGTCTATTCCATTTCAGGTATGAATTAAAAGGGGAAAGCTTCTTACAAATATCTTCATTTTTCATTATGAAATAAAAGTTTCTATATAATATTTTAAGTACACTATGACATATTACCTTTTTTATAAGGAAATCCTTTTGTGTTTATTTCTTATGTAGATCGTGATAACATTGTATTTGTTGTACAAGCAAATTGGGATTTCTTTTTTGGCTGGTGTTATTTTTGCTATAATTTTAATACCTATAAATCGTCTATTGGCTAACAAAATTGGAGATTTGAGTAATAAAATGATGAAATTCAAAGATGCACGTGTAAATCTTATGTCAGAAGTATTGTATGGTATACGTGTTGTAAAATATCATGGATGGGAAAATTTCTTTTCAGAAAGGATACATAGTAAGTGTGATTATATTTTAATTTTTAAAATACAAAAGAGTATGAAGTATGATATATAGTAAATAAATTGCTATATTTATTAATCCAATTATTTTATTTTTTACAGACATTCGAGAAAAAGAACTATCTTGTTTAGCAGGTAGAAAATATTTAGATGCAATGTGTGTTTACTTTTGGGCTACAACACCAGTTCTCGTATCTGTCCTCAGTTTTACTACTTATATTCTTCTTGGGCATAAATTGAAAGCTGCTAATGTAAGAGATTATCATCAGGATGATAACATTTTAAACAAATTTTCTAATCTCCGTAATTAATCTTTGTAAATTGTATACATGATGAATATAGATTTGTTTTTGTGTGTTTTATACAGGTTTTCACAAGTTTGGCTCTATTTAATATGTTGATTAGTCCATTAAATGCATTACCATGGGTATTAAATGGAGTAGTAGAAGCATGGGTCTCTGTGAAAAGAATTTCTGCTTTACTCGATATTCAAGAAGTTCCACCTTCATTGATTTATGATAAAATTGAAGTCTCACAAGAGGAACAACAAAAAGAAGAAAAGAAAAGGAATTACACTGATAGTCGTCCATTAGTCTTGGCAGCAAAAGATGCAACTTTTCATTGGGCAAATAATGATACTTTTCAATTAAAACAACTAAGTTTCAATTTGAAAAAGGGACAACTTTTGGGAGTGATAGGCGAAGTTGGGGCGGGTAAAAGTGGATTTCTGCTATCAATTATGGGAGAGTTAGAAAAGGTTTGTGGGAGATTGGAACTTGATGATTATAAAAAAGGATTTGGTGTTGTACTTCAAGAACCATGGATTCAACGAACATCTATTAGAAATAATATTTTATTTGGCGAGCCTTTCAATCAGAGCCATTACAGGTAAGAATATAATAATATAAATCATTATTATTATAATGTATAGTAATTTATATAGTATGTATCTCCTCGAATACAGATAATAATAATAATCATTCTTTATTCTTTTTATAATATATTATTATGTATGGTAATATGTTGTATTTTTCTTAGTGCGGTCCTTGATGCATGTTGTCTAAGAGAAGATTTAGATGAATTTGATCGTGGTGATGAAACACAAAGGTAATTAACATTTTGATTATCAGTAGTAATTACCAGTGTTATTATAAAATTTAAAATTTTAGCTGGTAATTCCATAAAATTTTTTTTTTAGTGGTGATCATGGCATAACAATTTCAGGAGGACAGAAATCAAGAATTGAGTATGTTTATTTATTTTTCTCTTCAAAATACCTTTTTTCTTATACCTGTCTTTTAATTTTCATGTATACCTAACACTATCCTAATTCCTAATCTATTATGAATTATGAGCTAAAACTTAAAGAATTAATCATAATGAGAGGAATATATTTTTTTTACTATATTTGAATAGACTTGCAAGAGCGGTGTATAATCAGAAAAAGGATATTTATCTATTAGATGACATCTTTTCTGCAGTGGACTATAAAGTTGCAAGAGAAATCAATTCCAAATGTGTTCATGGTCTCCTGAAGAACAAAACTAGAGTAATTTGTACTCATCATGTTAATTTTCTAAGAGGAGCAGATTGGGTTTTAGTGATGGATCAAGGATCAATTATAAATCAAGGAACACCTTCTGATATTCTCCCAATCTTCTTTAGTGACGAAGAAGATTACTCTTTAGAGGACAAATCTGTAGTTCCAGCTAGTAGTAGTAGTACTAGTTCAGATAAATTATCAAAGGATATGAAAATTGAAAGTTCTACTCGACTTCAGGATTATGCTACCAGTGTAGATGAGGAAGAGGAAGAGGAGGATGCTGAAAATAAAGAACATGGAGCACTCAAAACTCATGTATATAAAAAATATATTGAAGCTGTAGGACCCATCCTCTCGGTTGTCATTCTATTATTTCTTCTTTTTATGCAAATATCACGAAATGCAAGTGATTTTTGGCTTGCTCATTGGATTACTGAAACTTCAACAAACCATTCAAACAACAACTCATCAACTCCAGGAACAACTACTACAACAACAACAGTTTTACCCAAAATCCTACAAAATGAAGGACATCGTTATCAAAATTTGATTAATAGTTCTGAAATTGACTATAATACTGACTATAATAATGAAGTGGAAAAAGGAATTGACTATTGGGATACAAATCCAATACCATCAAGAAACAACAACAATAACAATAAGGATACAATTCGGAATGATAATGATGGTGAAAATGATGGTTTTTATTATTCTTATCCATTTGCAAAAATTCTCCTTGAGAAAAGTGGATTAGATCCAGAAGTTCAGTATTATTTTGTAGTATTTGTCATTATTGGAATTATTAATTCTTTCATGACTCTTGGAAGAGCATTCTTCTTTGCATATGGGAGTATCAAAGGAGGTAGGAGAGTACATCAAGAACTTTTGACGTCTATTTTAAAGGTAACCATAGTATTTTGTGCTCTACTGTTTTATATTATACATTTTTATTTTTATTTATATGAAACAATAATCATCATCATAATTCATTCTTTCTTTTTTTTAACAGGCTAAAATGAGTTTCTTTTGGGATACATCCATTGGTCGAATATTGAATCGATTTTCTTCAGATCAGTCCATTGTGGATGATTCTCTACCTTTTATTTTCAATATATTACTTGCTCAATTTTATGGTTTATTGGGGACTCTTTTTGTCACGTGTTTTGCATTACCATGGATTCTAGTCATAGTCATTCCAATGCTTCTCGTCTCTAATAATATACAAAAATATTATAGACACACTTCCAGACAATTAAGACGATTAGCTTCTGTAAGCCTAAGCCCAATGTATGCAAATTTCTCAGAAACACTTAAAGGATTAATAGTAATTCGTGCCATGAGAGCTTCAAGACGATTTCAGGATGATAATGAAAGTTACCTAGAGGAAAATCAAAAGTCTGAATTCGCAACAAATGCTGTAAGAATTGATTCTTGAAAAGGAAAAAGAAAATAACATTTTTATCCCTTTAAAAAAATGACACACTTATAAATTAAACAAATAATGTTTTTTTCTAATAATTTATAATATATGTTTCTATTTATTCTTGTTTTTGAACTTTTTATAGGTATCACAATGGTTAAATATCCGTTTACAAATTGTTGGTGTTTTTATTATTTTTGGTGTTGGTCTTATCGGAGTTCTTCAACATAGTTTTCAAATGGCAAATTCTGCCCTAATTGGATTAGCTCTTTCATATGTTTTGACTGTGACAAATTCTTTGTCTTCCTTTGTGACATTTTTTACGGAGACGGAGAAAGAAATGGTAGCCGTAGAACGTGTAATTGAGTATACAGAAACAGTAGAAGCTGAAAGTGATATTGAAAGTTTATTAAGTACTCCCTACGGATGGCCCAATCATGGGTGTGTACATTTTTCTAATGTGAGTCTACAATACAAATCAGATGCACCTTATGCGTTGAAAAATGTTTCATTTGAAACTAGACCACGAGAGAAAATAGGTAAGAAATAGTACTACCGCATTACATATTATTTTTTATTCATTCACATGTTTTATTAATTCCGAATTCCAAATCAATGTTATTAATCAAAATACTTAATATTTATATTCATGTATCTAAAACATAAGTCTTCATTTAAAATTAATCAGGGATAGTCGGTCGCACGGGCAGTGGCAAAACTTCCATTTTCCAAGTTCTTTTTAGAATGGTTGATGGATTTGAAGGTGTTGTTAACATTGATACTGTTAATACAAAAAATCTCAATCTTAAATTCTTAAGGTGAGTGAGTTTTTTGCTTGTTTTTTTCCTATGAAATAGTTTTTGAACTTTGTGAGATTCTATTATGTAAACCAAATTTTACAAACTTTACATAATATGAAGAGCATTCTTTTCTTTGTTTGTTTATTGTAAATTTTAAATGTTTTCTAGGAGTAAGATTTGTGTAATTCCACAAGATCCTTTCATATTTACTGGAACAATACGAGAAAATTTAGATCCTCACGGTCTTAATAGAGATGATCTCCTGATGCGAGCATTAGAAAAATGTCAATTGAGACATTTAGTTCAAAAACTTGGAGGATTGGATGCTTCTGTTGGAGAAAGTGGAAATTTATTGTCGGCTGGACAACGTCAATTATTTGCATTAGCAAGAGCAATACTAATCAATCCTACGGTATGAAATATGTTATATTTCTACAATTTATAGTATTTTGTATATATATATTACATGAAAAAAGTTGGATAATAAATGATAAATAGTAGTATGATTGTATTTGTAATCAATTTTTTATTTTTATTTTATAGATTCTATGTATTGATGAAGGAACTGCAAATGTTGACCTAGAAACTGATAAAATAATTCAAGGTACTATCAGAACGGCCTTTGGACCAACAACTGTCATTACAAGTAAGTAATATTTTTTTGTATCACTATAGTTACGATAAAAGTATTTTAATAATCAAGAAGCATAAATATTACATATAAATGGAAATTATATAGTAGTTGTTCAATTTATTTCAGTCGCTCATCGTTATTCCACAATTCTACACAACGATAGAGTCTTAGTTTTACAAAATGGGGAAGTCAAAGAGTTTGATAGTCCACAAACTCTTTTGAAAGACAAACGTTCATATTTTTATCAACTTGTACATGGAGATGCATAGTGTGATATTTTTTTTATATTTAATATTTAATCATGCATGATACGGTGTACATGTTTAAGTGTTTTACCAAGTGTGTCAAGTGTATTTTAAAGATACACTGTATAATATTTAACACACACGGACGATAGACTAAAAGTACTAAGTACCTTTCTTCTTATATTCAGTATAATCTTAAAATGTATTATAGAATTATACATTTACTTACATTTACTTTCTATTATCAACTTGATTTTTCATTCATGAATAATGAATATATATACTTTACCAACGATCAATCAAAAAAAATATTTATGGAGCGATACAATGCCTTATACTATGTGCCTTATTATTATTTATTATATACGTTTAACAAAATATGAAATAGTCGTATTATTTAATATGTATTTTAGCTTTGATTTACAAAAATACATAGACAATCGGTCTTTTAATATTTTAATTTGTCATCGATTTAGTATAATATAATATTTTTAAATATTGTGTATTTTGCAAGCTCAAGTTTATTGCCCCAAAAGGGGGTTTTTTATATAACAGTAGAGCTATAAGGAAAAATAGCTTTAGTAATGACCATATGTTTGATTATTTGATCGGGTCAAAATTATATGCACTCGATTTCTACGCCAAGACAACGCCACAGTCGATTCCCCTAGGCAACCCTTCACAATCAAAATGTTGGGCTTGTCAAAATATGCACAGGTTGACAAGCCAACGCTTAAAAATAACCTGAATCAAAAATGGTCATTACAAATGCTTATTTTTTTCATGGCTCTCACGACGCTACTGATAAAAAAGTTAAAAAGATTTTCATTTTTTGGTGTGTCTTGATGATGTTGACACTATGGACTTATTGTGATTTTATAGAGAATAATAATTGTACACACATAACACATAAATATTATGTATTTTATTGTATTTATAAATGTGTAAGTTTATTTATTTATTACATAAGTATTGTTTTAAACTTTATAAAATGAATATTAAATTGAAATTCCGAGTTCTCATATAATAATATATTATAGTATACATACAACGTTATTTTTTAGAGTACCGAGTAGTAGTAGTGTATGGTTTATCATTTCATCAAAATTGGTAGTCATATTGGATTGATAAATCTTCATTATAATAGTTTTGATCTTCCCAATCCTGACCAGTTTCAGAATAAGAATCTTTTGAATAATATCCATAACTGGGCCGAGGATTATTATTATACAGTTGTTGTCGTTGTCGTTCCTGTCGTAAAGGTGTTGTTGATACTTGTCGTGGTTGTACATATTGGGAGTATATTGGATTCTGTAGTTGTGGATGGTAACTTGGTTGAATCCTGAAATGAGATGGTGATGGGTAATTGATTTGACTTGGTAACTGTCGTTGCTGTTGTTGTTGTAGTTGTTGTGTCATTAGATTTGATGCTTGATATTGGTATTGGTGTTGTGGTAGTAGTTGCTGTTGTTGATCGTAATCCGTCATTTGTACTGGATGATGGTATTTGTTCTTGTTGTAATACATTTGGTGTTGTTGTTGGTTGTGTAGAGGGTTGTGGCTGTCGCTGTTGTGGTTGGGAGATGGAAGATAGGAAGTTGGCAATGTTGATTTTAGGGATGGGTAAAGTGGATTTGCTTTGATATTGCTCAAGTTGTTCCCCATATCGTAATACTTGTTGATTCCTTTGTACAGGCCATTGCAATAAAACTTGATCGTTTTTAAGCTGCCAATCTTTTTCTCCTTGAGCATATGTAAACAGTCTTCGGTTGAACTGATTCGTCTGCTCGTAAGATTGCTGTGGAGAAAGGAACAACTTTCCCCTATCGTTACACACTTCAGGAGACGTTGCAAGAATTTTGCTGGGCCAACCTGTTGATGTTGTATTGGTGATTGGCCTCGAGAGGGATGTCGAGTCAAATGTTGACCAAAAAGGTAATGGACAAGGTCCTTGGGAATATTTTGAAGGAGATTTGTAAGTTGTCGCTGTTGTCGTCGAACTTGATGATGATGATGTAGATACTGCGACGGTTGCTGTTGATGATGATGAAGAAGAACATGTTGTTGCTGTAGTTGTTGTTGTTGGTACTGTGGTTTTTTCAAATATGATTCTGATTCCATCATTTGTAGTCCTATCTTGTTCTTTTTCATTGCCAGGAGTTTTTCCCTCATCAGGTCTAATTGTTGGTGAAGTCGTTGAATTTGTATTTGCATCTGTGGACTTTGTATTTCCTTCTTGTTGTTTTTGTTGTTGAGTGACTGTAGACTCGCTTGGTATGTTGATGCTGCTTGTACTCTGGGGGATAGTTGAGATGATTTTTGTTGAAGTTGTTGGTATTGGTGTTGGTATGGAATTACATCCGCATGGACATGGTACGTGCCAGTTTGGGGTTGGTTGTTGTTGTTGCTGTTGGATATTGCTCGTTTCCATCGTTTCCATTGGGCAACATTCCATACAGGCCATACTGGAACAACTATAAGAGGAGGAGGAGGAGGAAGATGGATGAATGCTGGAGGGATTTCTCCCGGGACTTGGAATAATTCCGGATGTACAACCCGGACAACATTCTTCATGTCTTCCTCCTTCAAAGGATAACATTTCTCCTCCTGGACCAGGAATTGGACATCTTTGCCACTTTTTAAACCAATAAATAAATAAATAATAAGATTATGTAATAATTTTATGCATCTTTTTTTTTGTCTCAAAATCATACATAATACATAATAATTAGAATAAAGTTTTTTTAAAAAAATCTTACCCCATTTTGATAGGGACAGGGTAAAGCTGCTGGAAACATTCCAAAATTTCCATGCATTAAACTGTTATCTGTTGTCATATTATAATTTCCTTCACCAAGTTCTCCTCCTCCTCCTTTTATTTTATTCATATCAGTAAATTTCATTCCATTCCAACTAGGACTACAATTAGTGATGAAATCTATACTATTATTATTATTATTACTAATGTTACTAGTAGTTCCATTATTATTCATATTCATATGATTATTATTGTTCCGAAATAATAGATTCAGAATTGACTGTGGATCTTGTACATGAGGTGAGTGAGGTGGGAGTTGATTGAGCGAAGATAGTTGTGGTGGGAATGGATATGTAGACATATTAGACATATTAGTTAAATGTGATTGAGGATTTCCATACGGGTAATACGGTGTGTAATTATTATGTACACTGCTACGGATGTTGTTGTTGTTGTTATTAGAATAGTTATTAAAAGTATTAAATGGTAGTTGACTATTTGGAGGTGTATTGAGCATGGAATAGTTTTCTCTCAATTTGATCCTCTTCTTACCATTGTGGTTTTGTGTCATGAGATGATGATAATTATTGTGAGTGGTAATATTATTATTATTATTACTAGTATTGTAATAACTACTTTGTAGAGGCCAAAATGATGCTGAGGAAGAGGATGAAGGTGGTTGATAATTATATAAACGTTGATTATTATTAGTATTATTGCTGTTATTAGTATTATTATTATTATTATACTTTTGAAGAGGATGAGGATGCTCAAATATTTTAATAATTTCTTCAATAATCATTTCTTCTTGTTCTCGATTATTTTCATCAGTGATGGAACGGTCAATATCATAACAAAATGAGGAGGATAATGATCCATTTCCATTTTTACAGGAAATAAAAGTACTACCAGGTGTCCGCTTATTTTTCAATGTTTTAAAAGGTGGGAGTGGTGGTAGTTTGGGTGATGAGGATACTAATGATAATGGTGGTGGTGGAGGTAAAATCCCTTTTGGCTTGGATGTTGTTGACATGTGTTGTTGTTGTTGTTGTTGATAGTGATTAGGAAGAGGTGGAGGAGGAAGAGTGGAAAACAGGATTAAATTTTCCAAGTCATTTTTTTTCTTCAAAACTCTATTGTTATTTCCATTGTTGTTGTTGTTGTGATATTGGTTTGGAACTGAGATTGAAACTGGAACGGAAACTGAGACTGGAATTGACATTGACATTGATACAGACGCAGGACTAGTTTTTTTGTTGGTATAATTAAACATTTTATTATTACTCATAATATTATTATTATTATTAATCAAATCACCAGACAAGTCAATCAGCTCAACAATTGATGCATACGGACTTTGACTTTGAATTTTATTATGAGGTTTGTCAAAACTGATTATTGTATTAGAATTAGTAGTAGAAAATTGCTGCTTTCTTTTTGAACCAGATGATTTTGTCTGACTCGGGTTGTGTCCTATGGACACAGAATTTGATGTTGATGATGATGAAGAAGAATACAAAGACTTGACTGATGGGGAGAGATAATTATTTGTCAACGGAGATGAAGATGGTAATGAAAATGCTGCTGATACTGATGATGATGCTGGAGACGAAAGCAAGGGTGGAACTTTTTTAAGAAGAAGAGATTTAATTGTATTATCAGAAGGGAAATTTGGAAGTGTTGATGGTTTTTTACTATCATTATTATTAGGATTCACTTTAATATTAGTTATACCAGTACTACTGCTACTTGTGTTATTATTAGTATTATTATTATTTGGAATGACTTGTGACTTGACCATAAATTGAATGGACAGTGATTCATCAGTACTTTTTTTCACTTGAGCATCTGCTGTGTGGTTGATTTTATCACTATCTTTTTGAAGGTCTTTTTGAATATCATGTCCACTGATACAATTTTTTCCTTCTTCTTGGACCTTTGTTTGTACCGTTTGATTTTTATTTGTGGAGTCTTCTCCTTGCTGAACAACAACAACTCCTGGACCTTCTGCCTTTGCATCTTTCTCTTTGTCTTCAACTTCTGTTGGATCGTGATCCCTTTTTCTATTATGGACACTGATTGGAAGAATGCTAATATTTTGAGTACTAGCTTTAATGATAACATCATTATTGTTACTGTGAACCACCTCTCTTTGAATTAGTTGTCCAGCTTTTACCCTCATTTCATAAAAAGTTTATAGTTGTCTATGAGTTGTTATTTTTATTATATTCAATTATTTGTACTCTTGTTTTAATTCACTATCTATATATATATATATATTCACCACGTTTTTATCTATCTCACGTTTTCCAATTTTCAATCCTCCAATGCGTATTTAGTATTTAGATTATAGATTATAGAGAAATAGTGTAGTGTACATATTATTTAACTAAATGTATTTGTATTTTAAACTAAACCCCCGAACCACCATGCGAACCACCATTTTAAACTTTATTGTTGGTTTTGAACTTGGCTATATAATAATATATAATATGTATGTCTATTGTATTTATCTATTTGTTCCCTATTATTCAACACTCTAGAGTCTATTATAGTCTATTATTATTACTATTATTTTTCAATTTTGAAGACACCTTTTCAAAATTATATGAAATAAATGTCAGTTGACAGACTTTTGAAACTTGAATGAGATAAATAATAAACACATAATATGCGATATGTGTATAAGTAAAAAAATATAACTGAGAAAGTGAAAAAAGAGAAGCCGAACTACTAAAAGAAAAGTGAATAATATGACATGATTTTTATGCATTATATATATTGTATATATATATATGTATAGATTTTTACAGATACATGTTTTAGTATTTAGTACATAATACTTAATAACAAATAAAAATGTTTAAAAATGACAATGCTTTCAGCGGAGGAGGAGAGAATAACATACAACATACATAACATTAAACGTATCAAGCAAGTAGTAAATATAAGTATATATTATGTAAATACTATAAATATTATGTAATGTGCATATATATATTTTGTACATGCAGTGAAATGTGCAATTATATTATATTTTATGTATGTATATTAGTACGTACATGAAAAAACGGCAATGGTATTTGATTACCCCCGAGGATGAGGAGGGCAACAAGTGAAATGGTGATACAAAATATGACTAGAAAAATGCCATTACTATTGCTAGTACTGGTGGTCGTGGTAAGCGACAATGACGACGAGGAAGAAAAAGAACAAGTTGATGACGATGTCGATAAAGAAGGAGAAGAAGCCATGCTCCATGCTAAAGAACGTATGTATTGTGCACATTATATTAAATAGTGATTTATCAAATTTATGTAGAGAGTGTTTGAAAATAATATGTATCAATGCGGCACAATACATGTACAATGTACATTGTACATTATACATACATGGTTCTTAGTTTAGGCGGATGCAGCATGCAGGTTGATTGATAAATTTTGAAGAGCAATAAATTTTGTTTTATTATGATTCTGTGGAAATGATACAAAAGTAGAACAATGAATGAATGG
This sequence comes from Sminthurinus signatus, assembly GCA_019776565.1. Taxonomy (NCBI): domain Eukaryota; kingdom Metazoa; phylum Arthropoda; class Collembola; order Symphypleona; family Katiannidae; genus Sminthurinus; species Sminthurinus signatus. The sequence goes on from JABASP010000107.1 coordinate 13,661, forward strand.
CACGGAAGTTTTAGGTTACATCCAGTAATAATAATATTATAATATACATACTATACACTTAATATGATATAATGTACCATGTGTCTATACTGTCTACCTTTTTGTCTTTCATTCCTAGGATATATTTGGGCACTCAGTATATGAAATACGAATATTAAATATTGAGTGTGTACATAGTGTGTAGTTTGTAGTTAGCAGTTTTAGCGGATACGAATTTATACATAAGTATTTTACATTCATGTTACTTGATTTGATTTCATTTGTCTTTGATTAACATCCATAAGTAAGTAGTGCAAATATTAAGTATGTATACACAGTAAAACAAATTTTCACTTTTTGAACTGTTTGCCATTAGTTATGAAAAATAAATATTTATATATGTAAAATAAAAACGGGTATGTACACATGTACATAATTAGGAGCATTATACACTATATGTACATTACACTATACACAGGTGTATAAGCTTTTGACGGCTTTTCTTTCTTCTGCTAAATAAAAAATAAGAAGCCTTCAGTTCTCAGTGAACTGGATTGAGAATTGAGTGTTGACTACTGTTCGATATTTGATTTATGTTATTTGTAATTTGTGTTCAAGTCCTTTCTTTATTTGTATTAGTATTAGAATCTGGTCTGTAACCGGGAATGTAATCTCTAGCATTAGGAGACTTGATAAAATCAAATCCACTTGGCATAGGAATCGGTGTTGTTGTTGCTCTTGTAGCTGGTGACTTGGTTGTGGTCATATTTGCAGCTAATGCAGTGGCCCATTTTGGTAAATTATTTAAATCTGTATGATTTATATTTCGAATCTCCAGTTTGTACAATATGAGTTGTTTCTCAACAAATTGTGTGGGGGATGGACTAGCTGCTGGTGGAGTTGTTGTTGGTTTCTGAGTTGTAGTACTAGTACTCGTTGTTTTTGTAGTAGATTTAGTTGTACGAGGAGTTGTTGTTGTTGTTATTGTTGTTGATTGCGGAAGCTTGTCATCTTCAGGCCATCCGTTGTCTCCAATATCACCTCTCATCCGCTCATTACCGACAAACTGCTCAAACATTTATAAGAATTAGTATAAAATATAATGTCTTTTTCATCAATATAATTTTCTTATTTCTTTTTTACGTACCAGATTTTCAGCAGTGCTTTCAGTTGTCTGTGGTCTGTATCCGGAGCCGGATGTGAAGCCAGATCTTGTCCATTGACTTTGTCTACTATTACTACTGCTTCCACTTCCACTACCGTGTGGTCCGTAATTAACTTCGGTTGTTGAATCAGTACCGTCTCTATAGTAGGAATCCCCTTGATATCCATATAGGCCTGAATCTCCAGGTTCCCCTGGTTCTCCTGCCATTCCTCTACTTCCTGGTTGTCCGGGTGATCCAGGCATTCCTGGCATTCCAGCTAATCCTCTTCCTCCAGGTGCTCCAGGTAAACCAGGACTTCCAGGTCGTCCTGGTAACCCTTGGTATCCTTTCACTTGCACGTATGTTCCTGATGATGAGGAGGAGGATGCAGGAAGTTGGACTGAAGTTGCTGGATATCCATAAGAAGACCAATAGGAATAACTGGAATGTGCTGGTGGTTGATACTGGGAATTTGTTACATAGTGTGGATTTGAAATAGGTCCAATCGGTCCTTGTGTAGTAGCAGAAGAAGTAGTAGTAGTAGTGTAAACTCGGTTTTGATACTGTTGTTGTCGATAGTACGGATTATTATTGTTATTGTTGCTGTTTCCATAATATCGATTAGTTGAACCCGAACTTGCTGGAGAAACTGTTGTTGTTTTTATTGTTGCTGTGGCGGTGCTAGGTTTTGTGTATTGTGGTTGAGGTGGAGCAACTGATACTTTTATATAACCTTTTCGTCTTCTTCTTAATAAACTTGGACCTAATTTATAGAGTCAAAATGAAACCAATACTTTTTATATAAATTTAGAAGAAAACACAAATTTTATTTTGATTGACCATTGACGTATACGTATGTATATGTGGATTTGACATAGACTTGAAATAATATCTAATAACTGCTAATACTTACATTGGGAACAGTCAATGGGTTGTGAAGAGGCTGGAGCACTTCGTTTGACCCTGTTGAAGGTGGTCGTCTGTTGTTTTAGAGTATTCACTTGACCCCTCACACTTCTTAACTCGCCCTTGAGATCCTCTAATTGAGACAAGAGGAGGAATTGTGTTGTAATTATTGGAACAAGGAGAAGAATTACAGCCAAAAACCAGCTCCAGTTCCCTGTACAAAAACTTAAACTACTACTACTATTACTTTTTTCCTTATTCGACATTTTTAACACAAATAATCACAACTTACAACTTATATAATCCAAAGTTTAGAAAAGAAAGCTAGAATTCAGTATTCAATACTCAAAGTACTCAATGCTCACAGTCGCAATCTATTTATTATTTGCAGTAAAGTTAAAAAACACAAAGTATGTATGCGGTGTTTTGTAAATGGTAAAAACATTCCCAACCTCGTAAGTACCTCAATGCTCAAAGCTCATAATTGATATTCATGATTCACTATAAGCTGTAAACTATCTTTAAACTACAGAACATGGAATCATTTACAAGTTACAAGAAAAGTAGCAAATAGCAAACGTTAAAAAGTTAAAATGTTTCATACATTAGGATTTTGCAAACATCATACATCATTTTATACACATTTTCAGACGTTAACGCAATAATAATTAATACATAATACATAATACCGAAGTTCATGGTAAATGGTAAACTTGTGATGTATTTTTTCTTATTCGTCGTTTATGCTTGTCGTGTCAATTTTTAGTAAAAAATGTTAACAGTTTGCAAGTGTAAATGAGAAATGAGGAATGAGTATTAAAAGTATTAAGCTATGCACAATGTAAATTGTATTATGTATTATGGATTATGGATGGACATACCAGATACTAGATTTTACAAGCAAATCGTCAGTACTAGTTTCCAATTGCCAGTGGTCATAGATCATGTACTTTTAAGTTTTAAGTATATATGCAAGCAACATAAGGCACAAGTTAAAACATCTTCAGTAGTACTCAGTACAAATTATATATTACAGTTTATAAAGTAAAAAAATATGATGATTAAACCTTTTCCACAGTGTGTATTTTGTATTTAGTATCTTGTATTTAGTATAGCATGTATTTCTGTAAATGTGTCTATGGGCAGTCTATACAATTTTCATTGGATTTGACATTTAACCTTTTTGATTTATCAGAAATATCTATCTGTCATTCATTTTCATTTATGATTTAGTAATATGTATAAGATTTCAGGGTCATGGCAGATGCCAGTTTTGTACTTTTTATGTAAATATATATTGCATGTAGCATGTAGTATGAAAAGATTGTAAACTGTAAATTATATCTAGATTCTAGATACGCTTAAAAATGGGAAGAGAGAAAATTCTATCTATAAGCTATAACGTGGATTTTATTAGGAAAATTCATCTACGAATTTAGCATTTAAGCATTTTACATGCTTAAAAGTTTTGAGCTTTAAGGTATAGATGTTTAAAATAAAGATGATGATTTTACATTAACTTGAATAAGAATGTCCGTCGTCGTTGTTTTCTAAAGAAATATTTTTTGAAAGACAGTAAAGGGAAGAAATGTGTCTGGGAATGTTTCCATCTATCTTTTTTGACACTTCGCTTGCGACTTGAGACTCGACTATTCGGAATTCGGAATGAATCATTTATTCAAACGAGTATAATCTATAATCTATTATCGATGATGCTTCGTTTCTTTCTATATACTAATTTAATATGTAGTAAATAAATACGTGATATAGATTAGGAATTAGGAAAGATGAAAGAACCGTTTGTCATCTATCTACAATCTACAACCAATGATTTACAATTCACAATGTATCAAAGGAGAAAAACAATAATAATAATAATAATAAACATACTGTTCTTTATTTATACAAAACCTTTGTTGAGAATGTTTGTCACCATGTTCAGTGGTGTTGAACAGCGGAGAAGGTTAAGAAGAAGATTCTCCTACTGTCATCTCATTATACCGTTTTTAATTTTAAATGCATTCATTATAACTCCATGTTTATCCCATAGCCATAAGAAATCTCATCATAGTCATGACCACGGCCATGGTCGTGATCACAGTGAAGAAAATAGTAAAGAAATTCACAAGTCAAAGGAATCCAAACACAAGAGTTCTTCCCATAAAGTATTAGACCACGATGAGCCAACTCATACGAAAAAAGAACAAAAGAAGCCTAAAGATTCTAAAAAACTCCTCCTACAACACGGTATTCACGGAAACTTTGAATACTAATATGAACTTTATGATTTATGATCCTATTTTAAATTTTGAATCAATTATCTACATAACATTTATATTTTATATAGATGTGTGGATCAAGGGAGATAATTTCACAGTTCAAACCAAAGGAAATAAGGATAATGAGGATGAGGATCCTGTTACAAAACAACACATTTCAAAAATTCTTCACCATGCTGTTGATTTACTTCCGAGTTTGGAGGAGAAAATACGAGAAAAGGTTCATACTGTAGTGACGGCACTCAGTGAGGCTGGAATCACTGCTGTCGATCCAAACAGTGTCAACTATGAGGATGATGAAACGGAACTCAATAGTAGTGAATACGATGGTAATCAAGAAAACAAACCGTCTGTGGAGAATGAAGGCGAGGTTAATGAAATTTACCATTATCAATCGGAAGAGTTTGAAAAGGGAGGTAGAGGAGTTCGTCGCCGTCGTCTTCGTCTACCTAAAAAAAGTAAAAAGAACTGGAGAGTGAAGCATCGTCTCCTTAGAGGGCGCTTGGCATCTTCCAATGGCGATGGCGATGGGGAAGGTCTTGATGATTCCGATTTAGAAACGGTCACAGAAAGTAACCAAGACTACCCAGAAAGAGCAGTAGAAAGACAACCAGGGAAAAAGAAAAGACCAAACAAAAAAGCCAATGAGGAAGGTCTTGATGATTCCGATTTAGAAACGGTCACAGAAAGTTCCCAAGACTACCAAGAAAGAGCCGTAGAAAGACAACCAATAAAAAAGAAAAGACCAACAAAAAACGAAGATGGGGAAGGTCTTGACGATTCGGAAACAACTAAAGAAATTTTCCAAGACTACCCAGAAAGAGCTGTAGAAAGACAACCAGGAAAAAAGAAAAGACCAACCAAAAAAGTACAAAATTTACAAGAGACTGAAGATTCAAGTCCGAATGAAGAAAATGAGCCGGAAACAACAAGTTCAACAGAAGATGAAGATGAACAAATCCCGGAAGAAATCTCTACAGAAACGCCAAATTTGTCGGAAATCAGTTCAACGGAACTACCTAATGAAGATGAAAATTCAGGTGATGGTGCTGATTCAAATGATTCTGATGATACCAGTGATTCCAGTGTCCCCGAAAATTCAATTGATAGTAAAAATGCAGAAGTTCAAGCAACAAATCCCAAAAGTACTGCACCGCCGAAAACCACAACTCCAACAACTGGAAAAAAGGAAGCTGACTTAAAAATGCAACCGACGAAACTAGTTTCGCTACCAAAAGGTAAAAGTGCTTCACTTCTAAGATCTTTACCCGTTTCTTCAACAACTACAAAACCACCACATATTTCCAAGACAACGACAACGACAACGCCGACGACAGTGAAACCGAAAACAGCTAAAACGGCACAACTACACAAGCAACTCGTGATTAAGAAATTACACAAGGCATGTCCACATTTAAATCAAAAAAGAATTTCCAAGGCTTGGGATAACATGTTGAGTATTTTTACCAGTGGAATTGAGGATGCCTTTTCCCAGTTGTATGACTTCACCAGCGCACTCAAAGGTCAAATGGACGTTTGTGCACACGTAATTTCCAAAGATTTTCAACAACTTGGTAAATCCAATAAAAATGGCATAAAGGAAAAGGAACAAAATGAGAGTGATGATAATGACAATGATCATGATAAACGAAGAAAACGAGACATAGCTTTCTATTTCAATACATATCATTATTCTGCTTTTCCGGAGGAAGATTTATTGACTCGTGAGGAATTTTTCCAACAATTCCACCATCATATTACAGCTCCAGTTCTTCGATCATTCCTCAGTATTCCATCCATTGTTGCTGAAAACAACAAAATTGACAATGAAAAACAGTGAAATAAAAAATGAAAAACAGTGAAATAAAGAATGAAAAGCATTTCATATGAAAAATGACAAAAAAATCATGCAATATGTTCAATGTCATATGAATTATATATATATATGAAACATGAAGATTGATCACTAAAATGAAATTGAGTCAGTATATCATTTCTGCATCTTTATAATATAACATTGTCTTATGTAGTTTATTAAAAACGGTATTCCAAAAAATCGCAAGAATGTATTATAATAAATTATATATATTTTATAGTCAAATCATTTAGAAAGTTTTACATATGATGGTCACTGAATATTATACTCACATATAAAATGTGTTACAGAATCAAAACTCGAATAACGACTAAAACACTTATTTTTTTTTCTCTTCTTTTTTTATAAAATACATCTAAATAATATTTGCATGAATTTTATATAGAATTCATGACTAATTCATTTCTGAAAATACTTGGAAAAAATGTGTAATATCCAATATGATATCATATATATGTACAGTGTACATCATGTAAGTTACATAATAAGACGACCGTGTTTAGTGTGTATCGTTTACATATATTTTGTATTATGTCGAACCTTTGAAATTCGAAAGAAGAATGCTAAAATGTTGTGCATTTTTTGACTTACATGTATTGTTGATTCTTTTGATTCAACTTTATTTTTTCAATCATGCCATTTATATAATATAATGTATTTTTTTGTTTCGTTAAAATGCAAAATGCAAACATATATTTACATAATATGTGGTTTTTATACATAATAATATCAAAAATAACATCACCATATCATACCATATTAAATAGATAAATATATATGGTATAATATTATATTAGTAGTACGTTTTCGATAGTTCAATATAAATAACAATTTTGTAGTGTCACACATCACACAGTGTTAAAAAAAACACTGAAAATGTGAGTTTAAGAAGAGTGTCCTTCGCCGTTCAGTATTCGGCATGATGGAAAAAAGAAAAGAAAGAAAGAAAATAAAAGAGAAAAAGATGTATGTATGTTTGATGTTTTAGTTTAGTTTTTGTAATCAGTGATCACTGATCAGTAAATATTTTTTTATTGATTCTTTTTTTTTTAGTTATTCTGATGGAATTTTTTCTCATTTTTCTATTTTTTGTTCTTATATAATATTCCATTGTGTTTGTAGTTTCAGTCATTATGTATGTATAATAATATATAGTCGTTAAATAAATGCAATTTGACTACATAAGAAATAATCGTACTTTTTCTTTAAAAAATTACAATAAAAAAAACAAAAAGGTTGATAAACATTGTTACATACAATATTAATTCTTAATTATATAGGAAAAGAGAGAGGGGAAAGAAGAGATGAGTGACTTTAGCATGTACTCTATAATGTAGTATAGTTTTTGTAATCAGTGATCACTGATCAGTGATCAAAGTCCTCCAGAAAATGTCATGGCATTAATATAACAAATAACGTTTAACGTTACAACATTTTTGAAGGGCTTTCAGACGTTTTTTGTGTGTTTGTTTTTTTTAGCTCGCCCTTTTTTTTCTCTCTGTATTTTTTGTATTCGATATTTTTGAAAGTAACATATTTAATATTTAACGTTGAATATATATATAGACATATATTCAATACCATAATACCTCTCTATATATTCCATATTTTATCAGTACCACTCTTAAACATGTTTCTCTTGAAAATTGAAAACTCATTCAAATTCACATTTTCATTCAGACATCAGAGTTTCAGAAGCACATTTATACAAAAGATACTTATAATTATCATTATCATTATATAATATCATAATAATAATCATAAAGCTATTTAAATCTATGTATATAATATTTAAATAGTTAAAAAATACAATGAAAACTAAATAATAAAACAAAAAAAACAGCCTTGTATGTAACTTTACAGTTTTTTTGTGGCAACTGTAAAATTTTGGGAATTTCTCTCCTTTCTCTCCCTTTCTTTTTTTTTGTTTTACAATTTTCTCTTATTTTAAAAAATGGGGTATTCTGTGACCTGTGACTATAAAAAAATACCGTAATTCACGTAATGCATACTTACACACCCTGTTTCAACGTTTAAATCTGCATTACGTAAAGATTGGTATAGTTTACATTATAAATAACATAGTTTTGATAATTTTTAGTAATTTAGTTTTAATAATAATTAATTATTATTAATTTTGTTATCACGAATTGTTTGAATGTTTTCGTTCAATCCTGTACGTGTTTCGTTTGTTTTTGTTCAATTTTAAATCTATAAAGGAAGTAGTAATTGAAAATTTGAAGGAAAAAAACATTGTTTTAGTCGTAATAAGTTATATGATATCTTAAACATACATTTATACTCTTTTGAAAAAAAAGTCCCACGTTTGTTTTGATTCTACAACAAAAAAAACACGACCATGAGACAAAAGAGTGTAATAATATATAATTATCGACAGCCTCTTAAAATTGTACACACAAATATAATAATGTGTACAATGTTCTTACTATAATAATAATAATAATATATATAATAACAGTAGTAGACAGTATTAATTACTTTCTAAATATCTTGTGTATAGATTGTATTGTTGCAACTGCTCGAATTGTGTGTACGTCGCATAGGAAATTTAACAGGGTGTAAAAACAATTCGAGCACTTACGGTATAATAAAGAATATATAACAGATAAAATAGATGTACAATAATAGCGTGCTCTAACGATTGTTTCCTACAATATAATGCAATATAAAATATATAAATAATAATTAATTAAATAAAAATAAAATGGAATGTTTAGAGTCGGGATGAAAAGTCAGCTTGTCAAAAAAACATAATTAAACACACTTAAAAATAAAAATAATAAAACATTTCATATTCCTACATGTTACATGTCTATTCTATAATACACAATACACAAAATGTAAGGGCAAAAAGAAAACAACTGATGAAGGCTTATTTAATACATATATTACATGTATAGGCATTGTACTGAAACAATGAAGAAAAAAAATACATGTAGATTTGGAAGTGTTGAATAATAATTAACCATACTATATAACGTTTGTCATAAACTTTCACTTTGTTGGAGATGAAATTTGGAATTTGGCTCATGACTTCTTTTTTTTTTGATTTTGGATACCCGTTCAGATAAGTATTTATAACATTTGTTCAGATTTTGTGAATTTTTTTGTTGGATTTGATATTCGATCTACATGTATTTTCTTGACAATTAATCATTATTCAGGCAATATGTGGTTTGTTTCTCCTTCTTGCTTTTTCAATGTGTGTGAAATGTGAAAGTCATAATATAGTAAAATTGGAATTTGAAATTCACTTGAGACTTTTGAATAGAGATACAAAAACAGTTTTTCAGTTCTTCCTTCTTCTTTCTCCTCGACATTTGGGTTTTACTTTTTACTTTATACACAGTTTGTTAGTTGTGCATGTGTGGAATTAGAAGTGTGCTCAAGGTATTTTGAATTTTGAATTGACGCTTGGCTCGTTTGACTCTTGACTCTTGACGTTTCAGCCAAGTCAATCACTCAAAATACAACTTTGATGATGATGTTGATGATAATGCTGATGACGATAGCGATGACTTTTATTGTGACATGACTTCTCTGTGTGCTTTTATATATTTACATGAGATAAATAGTTCAAAAAAAATTACTGTACACTTTTCATCATCTCAATGATGTGAATAGTGGTCCCAGTAAAATTAACTACGCCGGATTCGATTTATGACTTGTTCTCCCAAAACTCAGAAACTTTTCACACCTGCACAACAAAAATAAATAAATAAAAAATAAAGTTAGACACCTAAATTTAATTTAAAATTTTATAAAACTGTACGGCTATAAAAACCAAAATGCATCTTTAAAATTCAACATTAAACATTATTCGTATAATATGAGAAATGAAGAATGATGAAAGCTTACCAAACTCTAGTATCAAGACTATTGTCCTCCATCTGACAGCATAAGGGATAGGCGAGTCTTGACTTGGTTACTTTGGCACATCTTTGACATAACTCTCGGACTGCATCACTGCCACATTCTTGAACTGTTCGTCTTTGCTCATTCGGGTAGGGGAAAGCCCATCCATCGGAATATGAAGGACGAGCTTCGGTTTCTGGGAAATTTCCTATCACAGCCACAGCTACCATTACTGCTACAATTGTTACTGTTTTTCTCAAGTCCATCTAAAATCATATAAAGATGGAAAATATTCATTGTAGTTTGTACATAATACATAATACATTGGTATCTCATCTCAAGTATACTTAATACTCAAATCAATTCTACACGCATTTTTTCCCTTTCTTTGAACAATAAATATGAAATATATGAACGTCAAATGACGAGTACACACCTGAATGAATTGAAATGTGTAATAAATCATATTGACTATTAAAGGCTTTGATTTTGACTTTGATTTTGATGTCAACTTTGAATTTGACTTTGATGTAGAGTTTTGTCTAACTGTTTGATGAGTGTCATAATAAGTGGTGCAAGTGAAGGATTGATACATGGAGAAATGAGAGAGAGAAGCAGGATTTGGAATTTCCAAGAAATAACAACAAAGTAACTGACCTAAGTTTCACAAAACTGTAGTGTTTCTAGTCTATTCGTAGAACTGACTTTGGAACAATGTTACCATCAAATGATAATATTTGAGGTAATCTTTGTAATAGTATTTGAGTGCACTTTTGAAGTAACAGATACACAAACTTTTTATAGATATATTTGTATGACTTTAAACTCGTGTCACGTTAATGGTTATTTTTATTAGGTACTTTCACGATTAGTAGTATTATTATTGATTGGCAATTATTATTATTTTACACTTCCACTGGTACGCTGGCTACTATGTCTTTCTTGTACTTTAGTGTAGTAAAAAAAACTAAGCACTGATTGCTGATTACAGATTGTGTGGTCAGTGGTGAAAAAGAGCTGATGATCGACTAACGTCTAAATATGTAATACACTTGTGTATATATAGAGTATGGAGTATGGATTATGGATTATGAAGTAAGTATGGAACACGGAAAGTCTGTCAGAAACAAGTGATTATGAGTTACTGAGCTCACAGTCTCAAATCTGAAATCTCAAGTCTCAAGTCCAATGTACTTTGTACTTTACAAGGAAGAAAAACGTTCAAGTTGATCAAGGAACAGTGTTCAGTGCTTTTAGCTTTTAGTGTTTAGTATTGAGTGTCGTTAGTGTTGAGTGTTGAGTGTGCGGAGGGAGAATATTGTGTGATAATTATTACATGTCTTACGTACAGGACGCTTAACTTCTTAATGAAACAAATATTATACAGACAAGAGACTAAGGATATCATAATATATTATACAGTGTACAGAGAGTTGGATGCAAGTTACAAGTCGTCATATTTTACTTGATACTTCTAGGTATCTATCCATCCATCCATCCATCTACTTGCTATTACAAGCAACGAGTTACACGCAGGAGCTATCAGTGAACACGTGAAAACACAAAACTCAAAGTCCGAAACTCATTTGCATGCAAAATTTTAACCTGCTTATCATATCTAATAGAATGTCATCTATAAATATAAACTGTGTAATATAATATAATACTCTCTTCAAAATACTCCATATACTTGATATTTTATGGAAAAAAAGCAAGATTTATATTATTTAATAAATATTATGTAGGATGTACAATTTTCTAAAGTACACGGAGACTCGTATATTGAGTTTTTTTTGTAAAAATTTGAAAAATACAGATACTGTTTAAATAGATTATAATTCCAGTGAAAAAACGTAATAATATATTCAAGAATTTGGAGCTTTTCTATCTATTAATAATTATTGTGGACTCTATAGCCTAAAGACGTTTCGCGGAACAGAAATTCCGAATTCCAGTAAAAGGTTTATTTTTTTGTCAATATGTGTGTTTTTAAAAATCTTTGTTTGCTCACGTTTGACGTTTTACAAAAGTTTTCTTCAACTTTTCAATATACTTTTGTTTAATTAGTTATTGATTTTATACTTGTTGAGAAATATGCAGCAAGGATTGATTTTTCTTGTTTAAATGTTAAATATTAAACACTAAATCACTGCTTTTATATGCATGAAATATTCAATCTAATTAATTTAAAGCCGTGCGTGTGTGACTACTGAGTACTGAAAAATCCTGTTTAAAGCAGTAAAAATACTGCCAACTGTGAAATAAATAATATTCAATGGTCCGTAGCAAAAAAAACAAACAAACATAACATAAAACATAAAATGTAACGGGTCAAGAGTTCAGAGCATATTTGATTCTCTGTTTTACAAGCATGGTGCTAAATACTAAATACACTTATAATACATAACATTACGTACAAAAGCTATAGAAGACATCGAGGCATGTGTAACATAATATACTTCTAATAACTCATAAGTAATTTTTGCTCTGAATTTAAGACACACAATACTCATAATATTAAAATTTAATATTGAATGTTGTGCAAAATAAGTATGTATAATATGATAATAAATCTTTTTCCAATACAAAAATTGCTAGCCAATATTTTTTAAATTAATAAACGAATAAATGAATAAGGATTTCAATATTTTTTTTGGAATTATCAAAAGCATCACTCATTTTCAACCAATCAGAAGGAGCAAGAGGCACACAGCACACAGCACTGGTGAAAAGTATGTGCGTTATGCGTTCTTTTTATACATTCATGTTCTGTTCTGTGTGTCTTTTAGATATTAGATATTAAAGAGGAAAACAACACTCAGCACATTTTATTTGATATTATATCAGAAAAATCATATTTTATTTATTATTATTATTATTATTATATTACTTGGCTTATAGATTGAGAATTCAGAATTGAGAGACTATCCACTGATTTGTGATTACTGATTACCTCCAGATTCCAGATGACATTTGCACTTTTTATGTAAAAGCTACACATTAAATTTCCCATTGTGTGTCTCCTCATTGAACAGTAAACAATATGTCAGATGATTCTGTTTTACTTTATGATTTTTGTCGAATCTCAATATAAATGCTGAATTCTGTTTTGATCCACATTTTTGATCCACAGGATATTCAATATAATCAATGAGACTTTTGTTGTTGATGCATTTTGCTGCTAATTGATAGTTTTGTACTTTGTAATTTTACTTTCTTTTCAGTGTCACAGTAATTTTTAATGCAAACAGGTCCAGAAATGTTGTGCGCATAATTATGCAATATTTTTTTTTTACATGTTTCATCATTTTTCTAAATCGTTAAAGAAGACAGAAGATATTGTTTTTGCTTACAGTCATCAATTTGTGCGTCTACAATCTAGGATTATCATTATCATGTAAATTTTTCCATGCTTTATTCTATGCTGTGTATACTCTGTACACTGTAAATTGTACCTGATAATAAATATCCAGTGTGAATTCTATAGGTTTATTCCTATGTTTCAAAACAACAAACAACAAGAGTATTTAGGCTAACGACGAAGAAAACTTCCTATCAATTTAATTCCAATCAATCAATCAATCAAAAAAAGTTGCGTGGACGACATAGTTTTTTCTCATAATATTTTTGTTTTTTTACACTGAAGCAACTTTATATTTCATATTGTCCAGTATCCTGTGTAAACTTACATCTTACAGAGTATATATGGGATTATTACTTATTGGAACTTGGATGTAAAACGATAGATAATAAAAAATAAAATATGATTTAAATGTCTTCATGCTAATTTTGAGATACGACAGTCAAATGACTACGTGCCTCCAACCAACTTCCAACTTGACGTCAACAGCAGTTTTGAGAGAAAATCTCTCTGATATCAATATTGAACATTCAATTCCATTTCAGTTTAAAAGCTACTATAGATATAAATTGGGAATAGCAAATAGCAAATGTACAATTGCACATGTACATTGTACATATATGTTTAAATAGAAATAGAAAAATAGTCATGATTTCATCTATTTTTTAAGACGGAGAAAATGAGGGGAAACCAAGTTCTCAATTTAAATGCGGAAAATACAATTGCAAGACATCCTTCTTTCTACACCTTTTGTTGTTTTCAGTTTCCAGTAAAAACAAAGTTTTCTGAAACGGTATGCTAATTTTGTGTCTGGAAGCTAGAAGAAGAGGGTTTTCATATATGTACTATGTATTTAGATTTCACACGAGTAGAAGCTCACCTACATTTTCATTGAAGGACGAAAGACGAAAGAATTAAGAGTCATTAAAAGACGTCATTTTTCTATGAGTTACGAAACAGTTTTCTTCAATCCTCAATAAGATCTTTTTCTTGAAATATCTATAAAACTGAGGGAATGAACAATGAAAAATGAACCGTTTTTCTGCTTCTTTGATTCCGATTCTCACACATTAAAGCTGAAATTCCCATTGATTGTTCCTGCCTAAAGCTTAAATACGTATTCTAACATTTTGGGTTCTTCGAATCGAATTTTGAGTTATAAAAGAACGGGAGTTCAAATAAAATAAAATACCATTTTGTCTATCAGTATATCAATTTTGTGTCTATCGTTTTTCTATCTGCTGACTGTATCTATTTACGCCAGCTGTCCGTTTTTCAAAAAGAGTGTGGACTGCGGACTGCTAAATGCTGAATCATTTAGTAATGAAATGGAAAAATGCCGAATCGAAAAATTCATATTCATATTCATTTTGTCGAGACAGTAGTGGAAATTCCTCGTCGTCTTTTGTCTTTTGTCGCATATCGCTACACCAGTTGTTTTGAATTTTTGAATTTTGAATAATATTAATATTCAATGACGACGGTAGATTGTCCATAGTCCATTCTGTGATTAAGCGTGACAAGTACAGATACTAGATACAAGATACATACGCGCACGTAGATACTTGTAAATTTTAACTTGTATGCAGTATGCACGCATTCTTTTCTTTAATCTCCTTCTGAGATGGAATATCAAATATCAGATACAATAAATAAATACAAAGTATCAAAAAACAAAAGTGTAGCGTCTCGTACTTATGAAACTCTCTTTTCTTTTTTTATGAACTATGAATAACTCAAGGACTATAATAAAATATAATATAAACGATACCCGATATACCCAAGTTAAGTTTGTGCATCATAAAATGTAAAATTCTGGGAATGTAAAGCCTTTTCATAATTATGCGTATTCACAGTACATGAAACAAGAAGTACATTTGAAAAATGAAGGAAGAAAAATATGTACAATGTACATTGTACATGTTTCAAAAGTTTCAAGTCTACAAAGTCTCAACCTTTTCCATTTTCCACGTTGTGTACATTTTACATTGTACAATGTTGGATGGCGAATAGCGAATGGCGAATGGCGAGTGTCAAGAAAAAAGTGAACTATGAACTCTTAACTCTTGTTGCTCTGTCTCCAACATAACATACATAAAATACTGGTATTGGTAGGATATTTGCGACATTTTTTCGTATGTATTGTGCCGTTCACCATTTACCATTTACAGTTTGATTGTTAATTTATTTCAAAAACACTTATAGATGAAAGGAATAAAAAACATGTACACAGTACAAATACATGTATAATGTAGTGCGGAGATTATTGATGATAGATTACAGGGCTGTAGAAAAAATCAGATCCACGACGGAAGCTCGTGGGTGAAAACCAAAATATTATTTTAAATTTTTAATTAAACACGAATGCACTGTGTGTTGTGTAAATTTTTCATTTACATAAGAAATGAAAAACATGTATATGTTTAATGCCTAATGTTTAATGTTGATAGTCGTGGAGATGCAAACTCCAACGCCAACTTCATAAAACCAAATGATCAAATGAGCAGATCAAAAGAGCAAAGTTGAGTGGAAAAAAATAATAACATGATATTTTGTAGATTTATACATTATACATTATTTAAATTCCTAAGAATTATCACAGCAGCAGTAGTAGTAGTGGTCTTTTTACATTTCCTACAAAACTGCTGGTAAGAGTCATCAGTCATCACACATCCTCGTTATCCCCCATTCCTCATTCCACACTTTTAATATCAAAGATATAATGCATAACAAATAATATAATGTAATAATATAATGAATTTTCTATGTTATGTAACATAATTTATCTATCTATAATTTTCCTTCGTTATCCGTCTCCAAAACTGAGAGATTCTTGAATATTTTACATTTTACAGACGATTGACTTAGTAAAATTAAGTTTGGCCTAGTTCACCCGTCCTCTGATCCCTGACGGAAGTATCAAGAATCAAGAGTCCAAAGAGGATACCAATAACGAGTAAATACTAAATACATATGAATTTATAAATATAAATTTAGAGCTTCGTCATTTTTGTAGGAGACATTAAAAAAATGTAACCTACGCACTTTCAAATATTCCATAAAATATTCAAAACATGACATCTGCTTTTTGCTTTTTGAGTTGTGAGCTGCTACTAATACTTTCACAGTTGAACGCTGAGTTTTGCGAGTGTATAAAGTATAAAGTATGAAATAAAAGTGCTACACAGTACACAGAGTACATAATATTATGTATTCTGTATCATCTACCATTTGCTTCCCATGAGAATGCACAACTGCAGCGCACTTTGTCGTTGAGGTCAATTAGCTTTCACTTTTTTCATTCCATCTGTAAACCAAGAACAGGATAAATAACGTGGGACTTTCACTTTCCTCCTACTCCCAACTCTCACTCAAGATTCAAGGAAAAGGCGTTCCAGCTCTATTGAAGTACCGATATAAACAAAAGCAAACATTCCGTGGTCTGTGTGTGGTACAACATATGTAACATGCAACAGTAATGCTTTCTCCTACATTTTCCATTTCCTTTTTAAAGATGTCTCGGATGTGGGATGGGGGATTGTGCGAAACTTTTTGTACTTTAATACTTTTGTGCATTGTAAATATAAAATATACTACACACTTTTGTCTTGGTTTAGTCGAGTTTGAGAATCGAGTCTCAGGATTAAAAGAGTACACAATGGAAAAAAAGAATGAAATCCATATGTACATCTTCACTTGATGTGTGTCAAAAATTAGGAAAGTGAAAGTTGTTGGAGTCACACATAGTACATAGTGTACATATGTAGGAATGGCTGTGAATGTTTTACATTTTTCTCTAAACTCTAGACTCTTGGTGTCATGAAACATGAAACATAGAATAAAAAGAAACATCCTGTTTTAATGTATTCTGTCTTCTGTCTCATTACGTAAATCCGACATTTCCGTGTTGGAATTTAAAGCAGCACCAAGAATTCTACAATTAGATTGACGAAGGAAACTGATAACTGGTACTTATACTGCCTCGATTTCAATATTCAATATTCAATAATAGAAAGAGGTGAAAGGAGCTTTTTTTTCTTTTTTATTAGTATGAAATCATATTTAGATTCATACCACACATACACGATGGTTGTATGTTGTATAACTCCAATGATCAATGATCAGCTAAACTTTCTTATTTGTGTGGTAAATGGTAAATTGATGGAATATATTTGAAATGTGCTAAAATTGATCGAATCTAATTACAATCTACAAACGTATTTTATTTTTATCTAATCAATTTTAGTTTGCAGTGATTTGTGATCTGCGATACAAAATACATAATACACACATGATATCCATAATTCCATCTAAATATGAAAATGAGTTTCTCATTCTAGTTCTTTTCTAACTACAAGTCTAAATACTGACTACTTATTACTTAACACATGACATAAAAGACTCAATCAAAAAAGTGTAAGAAAAACTACATGAGGATTTGGTGTATTTTCTACTTTTAAAAGGGATATGATTGTGCGGGCTGAAGTATAAAGTATGAATTATGAATTACCATAATTCAGCATTCAGCATCCCATCAACTTTATCTATATTTCTATCATAGATCATGCATAATATTTCCTACCTCCTCCTCCGTACATTACACATTACACATTATACACCATACATCACCATATTGACTATTAAATCCACTCTGACACAATTCCACTGACACTCCAACTCCAACTCCAACTCCATTCAATATTCAATATTCAATTGAATTACATTACATGGGATTACATTTTGTATTACGTGTTACATATGCAATCTACATGTATACATTTAAACACATGTACAATGTACATACGTACTATGCACGTTGATTTCACACATTTTTTTGTAATAAAATCTCCTCTCATTTTATTTATATTCAACCTTGAGCAGCAAAATACAAGAAAGATTAGAAAGGTATAGGCTCTGTAATATATAGAATAAAGAGTATACTATAAGATATAAGATTTAGTTTGAATGAACATTAAGTATGTAAATGTCATCCACAATCTCTTCAACTCTTTATTCCTTACTCGACAAAAATACCAACTACCAAATACCAAGTACATCAATAGTACATCCATACACACATACATTCCAGTTTCCAGTATTAAGTATTACGGAAAAGAGGAAGTTGTTCTCATTTGTCCTTTGTCCTTTGTCATTTATCATTCATCACCTTTAGCCAACATGTGACAATGTGACATGGTATGAATGTAATTGCATAAAAATAAAAACTGGCTTTCTACAATTCGGCATTCAGCTTTCAGCATTTTCCTCCCACATAATTTAAAGTGCAATAGAAACTTTGGACTTTGATATGCACAAATATGTAAAGGAGAAATAATATTATGATGATAATTTATTCAAAAAGGAAATTAGAAAGGAAAGAAAAGCTACCTAAATTTTAAAGTGGTCCACAAGGTTTGATATTGTGATCTTTATCATTCACTAATTTTGCAAGTACATATACATGTATTTATTATCTACAAGAGTTAATTCAGTTCAGACTACACGTTACATCTCAAAGCTCAAAGTTCGGCATTTAATCTAATTAGGCAAGAGAATAAAAAGAAGGAGGGTAGAAAAATGTGATGTATAATGTATAATGTAAAAGGAGCGATGAATCTGTCGGCATTTCCCTGCACGTGGCGAGATAAAAAGCATTAAAAATATTAGCTGGTGTCAAATAATTTGAAACGTGAATCTGCCTCATTTCAATGAGAATTTGACTGCTTCTTTACTTTCAGATACAGATGGACTGTGTACTGGGCACGTTGAAAGTTGAAAGTTCCATACATAAAACAATTTATGAGTCACAACTCAATCTTATTCCTATTCTTATTCTGAGGATGTAGAATGTAGATTGAATGTCAAAAACCTGAAGGGCCGTGGAAATTTTCCATGTCAACCGTTGATGGAATATCAGTAGTCAGTAGTGGACGCTTGACATTGAAATTACATACAGTTTGCAATTTAAACTGTGCAACGTATGAATTGAGAATGACGGACGGAATTTGCAATTTCAGTTATTGCTTACGTATGTATTAGTTATGGATTAAAAAATTAGAAAGAAAGATTAACTTTTATCTCCATCTTGCATACTTTTCTCTTAACTCATACTCAATACTCAAAATGCTGACTTTTTATGGACTTTTTGGCCCTCGAATCTCAAATCTCGAGTCACGAGCAGTGTTTCTACAATAGTTCCTTGTGCATTTTCAATTTTCAATATATATTTGCAAATATAAATTGTTAATTTTCTCTTGATTTGATCCCTGTTTTTAAAAAATGGTTATTTTTAGCTTCAAAAATCTAAGAGGGTTAAGATTTAAGATCAATTTTCCTTTCCTTTTATACCATGCATGAAATTATAGCATAAAAGCTTTGAATGAAAGCATGAGACATGTGAGACACGCACAGAGCAGCGTGAGTATGAGGAATAGGATGAAGGATGAGCATGGACGAGGAAGTTATACTACAATTTTGTTCAAATAATCTTTCAGTTTTGTAAAAAGAGTGACATTAAACTATTCTACTGAACTTTTATCAAGATAAATCTCCTATTATCCATTTTATGATTAGTATTATTATATTACATAAAATTGAAAATCTATCGCCTATGCACTATACAATATAATTTTTCCATCCTTTGATGAGCTAATGTATGTTTTTTAATAGATAAAAGCTAACTTTAGCAAAATCCTGGATATACTAAATTTAAATAAATGTCATATAAGTATACTTGTAATGATTATCACGCATTCAAAAGCATGTTAAATGTTTCTTGGGATTTATGGTTATTAAAAGCTAAAAAGAAGCATTAGATCATCACGTCATGCTATTTTTCATGTACATCACGATATTTTGTAATTGTGATTTTTGATCCTTTTTCTTTGTGACTTGACTTTTCCTCGCTTCCCATTCTTATTTTCCTATCTGCGGTATATTTACAGCTTTTATACATAAAATATTGAATATTGATGTAAAATCTAAACTTTTCCTTTCTTCTTTTGCCTAAAATTAGCTTATTATTCACAACTATGAAAAACGAAAAGCTGCCTCACTTACAGTTCTACAGTATGTATCAATTGGTAATTTATGCTCCGTTATTACTACTTATATATATGTACAATGTACACATGTACTTATTTTTTGATACATAATCAAATTTGTGATTCATGATTCATGTGTAAAAATAATACGGCAAAAATCGGAACATCACAAATTCTTAATCTTCCTTTTACAAAAATATCCATAAATGGATGAAGGAAACCATCTCAATTCTTTATTCTTTGTTTACTATTTTTACTTTGTTTTATGAAAAAATATCGGGTCGATTGAGGTCACTGAGCTGACAGTAGTGTACTGAGTTTATCTTCAAAATGTACAAAAAACTACATTCGAGTAAAAAGCACACTATATAATGCATGCGCTTTTTACTTTTTACAGATTGCAACGAATTTTAATGAGAACATTTGTTTGATACTTTCTATATATTTGAATCACTTTGAAATTCACAATTGATTTGTAAAAATATAGAGTCATTCATTGACAGCGTGATACAATATAAGCATATGATATTTTATAGGTCTACTTATTGTTTTCCAAACTCCAAACTCCCAACCTCTGTCAACCTCAAATTCTCAAATTTCTTCTTTCTCTTTTCTTATACATACAATAGATTCTAGATTCTAGATATATAGTGTGATTGATTCATTCATACATTTTCAAACGTTTTGAGTTTTGATTTTTGATACCAAGAAACCGTACACTCTACACTGTATCTTGTACATGTTTGACCTTCATTTTCTAACCGTAAACCTTGTGTCTTAAACTTGAAACAATATGTACATAATTTAGTGAAATATGATATTAATCATTTTTCCACCGGAGATTTTTTTTTACAATTCCTTTACCCCTTTACCATTTATGAAACGAATCAAAAATTGAATGTATAATGTGTAATATATATAACAAAGATGGAAACGGATACAAAATACTTGGTGTTTAATATTATTTGGTATTTGTGGGAATTTGTGCTTTGTACATACATGTTCTGTAGTTTAAATCTTTATATAAAGGTGTTGAAAATTTCTACATGCTTAAATTAGATGGGGTTTGAATTTTAAAAGTTTAGCACGTTCTATGTTCTACACCGCGATAAATCCAAATGATACATATAGAGGAAAATAATACAAGTGTTCCTGGAAAAAAGGTATTCTGATGGAAATCTGTACTATCTACAACTAACAAAGAAAAAATGACAAAGATAAAAATAAGCTACGGAACGGCAAATTTTTATCCTCTTTGTATCATTTTCAGGAAGCAAAGCTGCCTATTGGAATCCTCGTGTCCGCCCGTCTGTGGTCAATTTGCCATCTAGTGGACAAATTAGGAACTCGTTAGTAGCGCCACCTAGTGGAACTATGACGCTCGAACGCTATAACGATCATGATTTTTTTTGTCAGCTTCGCTACTGGAGCCTAAAGTATTTATGCTTTCAAGACGATATATGTAAAAGCGTCACAACGTGATGAAATTAGACGATAAAAGCTGAGCACCAGCCGCGTAAAAGAAAAATAAAACGGTGGTTGCCGTTTTCAATGTTTTGTCTTTGTTCATTTTAAATGTTTTATCATTGAAACAGTACAAAAAACGTTGGTTCTACTAGTTTGATTGGAGATTGAGCTTTGAGCTTTGAGTTACTAAGGATTGAAAAAAATAAAAAAGAATGGCTATTTTCTTGGCTGTTTTTGCACATATGCAAGATTTAAGATTTAAGATGAGGAGATAAAACCATACGTATATATGCATGTTTTATAATGTCTAGTGCCTAGTGTGTGTGCTTCTAGATTCTAGACTTTAGACTCTAGCCGAGATCAGAGATCAATTTTTCACGCATCTTATATCTTGTATTAATTATGAAGAGTGAGTTACTTGTTCCTAGTAATTCCTAATTCCTTCAGAGATAAGACAGGGAACGACAAGCCAAAAATCAAGCCAACCCAAACCAAACCAAATCAAAGACGAATGAAATCATCACTGATAACTGAACGTTTTTTTTACTTGCTTACGCATGAAAAACATTGTATCAATTTAATGTCTCGTCATTCCTCATTTATCATTTATCAGTTATCCATAAAAATTAAACTGTATGTATATGTAAAACTTAATTTTCTGATACTTGGAATTTTCCTATTCCTGTACTTATATAATGTACATTATACTTTATTTTGTATATGAGGTTTGCATTTAAATTAAATATTAAATATGCAATAGATAAATGTATGAAAAAAGATAATATTTGACTTACTGTGTGTATAATTGGTAAAAGAGAGGAATCAATATGAATATCAAGAGATGGGGTATTTTATTTTATCAACGGAATGAGTTGAATAGTTGCAGTTTATGGGGAAATTCTAGTTGTAGTTGAAGTTGTAGTTGTGATGTCTGCCACTCTTGTGAAGGAAGATGAAGACGATATAATTTATAATACTTGAGATAAGACGATGAATGATGAACAAGTCACAAACCACACTTTGAGTTGGAAACTGTGTTACGAGTACATGGATAATTTTCAATTTTTCCACTTGTTAATTTACTCCTTCATCACCAGCATCTTTAATTGGCAATACACATGTATGTATAAAGTACTCTGTCTCTGTCTCTGTCTGTGTCTCAGTCTCGTTTGTTTGTTATCACAATCTCAATTCAAATATTCGATACACATGGATGGAAGGAGGAACGAGACGTGAGATAATATTGTAGTTTGTAATTTTGCAATTTGAGATAATGTAACGTATTGTAACGTAATATCAAATATCAGTTTATCCAAAACTCACTTGTCAAAATAGCACTTGACGCTCTCTTTATTTTACATCCAGTCTCACAACTCACTCTTCCTTTGTGATAAGCAAAAGTATAATATATAATATGATATGTTTCACAGTAGTGTAAAAAATTAGGACAAAAAACTTGGTCAAATTTTTAATTGAGTGCACCCTTCAAGAACAAGAACAAAAAAAAAACAGCAAGTCGGACACTGTTAAAGTGGAGATGGATGAAAGAATGGTGAACTGTAGAATAGTGAAGAGTGTGGGTGAGTAAAAAGCACTGTTGGTAGTTGGTAGTTGTTGGAGTAGTGGTAGGAGTAGGAGTAAGAGTGAGTGGTTCTGGTTCTCTGTTGGAGAAAGACGGGAAGGAAATGAAGAGATTTGATCCAGACACGGAATTTATAGGTACTCACACGCACGCTGACACAAAATGAAAGATACAGAGAGAGAAAGATCCGCACTGCACAATGTACAATGTACAATGTGCCTGTATGAAGATCTCTCAGACTTTCAGTTCAGTTCAGTCGTGTGGCAGGCTTCAGGCTTCAACAAGTGTGCTCCACTGTATTACATTAATGCAAAATCTCTCAGTGCTCTATGGTACTTTTTTACATTATTTATGTACATTTAATGTTTAATGTATAATTTATCCCTCTAAAATGTTACACATGTACGATGTGGAAAATGGCTTATTAATTTTATTCAATCAAATAAATGAATGAATTTGCAATTATTATATGATTAAAAAAAGGCGTGCAGTCGAAGGACTTTTACAGAATTGTCATATCCTTAGTCCATCCTCCATCCTCCATACATAATCCATGAAGAGTGCAGAGTGGTCAGTTGGTTATTGGTTATGAAGTAATAATAATAATAATTTGTCCTCCGTCCGACAACTTCCTACTTTTTGTTCCTGGTTCATATTAAACACTGTAGACTGTACAATGTACAAACCTAATAGCTAATGACTGATGAACATCTTGTTTATTTCGCAAATATGTATTGCATAATACAAATGTACACTGTACTGTATTTGCAAAACTCCCTTCCGAATTCTTGTAATTTTTTACTGTTATTACATTTGTTTGTCCCCTTTGATATTTTTCGTATTTAGTATTTATACCTAAAAATTTACATGAATTTGCTTCATGTTATGTCCGTCCAAAAAGTTCAAATTCCAAATGCAATAAGCAATAACAATGCGGTTGTTCAATTTCAATGTTTTGTGTTTTTGTACTAAAATACTTTGTTTGAACTCCATACAGTGAATAGCTGGAGATTACAGACTACACAGACACTATCAGCGTCAAGTTTATCAATTACCAATGTGATTTACCTTGTACTTCAAATCAACTTCAAATTCTAGTGCATTGTCATTTTTGCTATTGGTTGTTTTTGATTTTTGTTTGTTCACCTTTGAACGCTAAATGTAGGATAAAATGTAAAATGTACTTTTTACACTTCCTTGTTCATTGTTTGTGTTTGTGAATTACAAGCTTTAAAAATATGTAACATTCATATTATTATTGTTTACTTTGTTAACATACAAAATACGATACAGAGTACAAAGATATCTATTATCTACAATCTACACGGAAAAGGACGTCACAGTCCAAAGAAAGTCCAAAGAAATCATACAGCAGATGAGTTGTTTTATGTAACACTTTTACATACATTTCCTCGATGAGTGAGGGGAAAATACGGAAAGAATTGTATACAGGATGGAGATCATGTTATCATTATAAGTGTAATGTGTATCATAATGTCTCAGGGTAGGAAAGTGTAGGAATTAATCAAGTGTCAAAATTCTAACAGAGCAGCGGTTATTATAGTTACTAGTTATCAAAAGTGATTAATGTGCAAAGCGTGGATGGTGGATCATTTATCGCTTATCATACACATAACACATAACAAATATCACATTGATACAGAATCTTTCCTCTCAGTTTCATCTCATTTCATTCCGTGGTAAGGATTAGTGATTAGTGATTAATTAATTAGTTTGCAGATAACAGATCAAGTTTATCCTGCTATTTTTTGTCTACTGTCTACCGTCTACCGTCTACTGCTCCTTTTAATTCCCATGCTCATGTTACATTAAATTACATACATTTCGTCTGGGATCTGGTATTTCACCGCCTGCTACTATCTACTATCAATTACGTAATAGATTATGATTATAATTTCTGAGACCTGAATCATCTCTTCATCATCATCTATCTTTCTTGCATCTTGTATCTTGTATCTCGTATCTTGTGTCTAATGACATTACGACAAAAATTGACAAGGAATCTTCCTCTAGTGCATATCTTTATTAATAAACATTAAACGTACAAAGATACAAGAACCCCACACCCAATTCCCAATTCACACCCACACATCCACGCTTATTTCTTCCGATTTCTTTGTATGCATGAATAGATCATTACTCATTATGCACGAGCGGGATAAATGGAAAATGACGCCAGTCGCGTCATTCTCATTCTCCTTTTCATTGTCATCTTCATTTCTCATTACAAACTGGTGTGAAATTTGTAGTTTGTTAATCTTGGATCAATTTGAATTTGTAATTGTGAATCTGTGAACCTCGTATCTGTATTCTGTGTTTTATATTCTATGTTTTGTACTCTGTATTTTGTATGACGTCAGATTTAGCATTGCATTTTTGTCGCATTGCTCCCCCATTGTTTACAAATCCTTTTACTGTTTCTGCTTGCTTGTCAATTCTTTTCCTTACTAATCCAATGTGTACGCATTGCACGTTGCACTGCACACTACCCACACTTACACTTACATGTTACATGACAGTATGACTTGCGACACGCAATTCAGGAGCCATTTTCTGTGAGTTCGGGATTCGGCATTTGAACTTTGAAAAAAGACACGTTGATTGTCCATTGTCCATTGTACAAAAAATACAGATAAACTTGTTCATTTTCCAAAGTAAAAGACAAAGACAAAAAAAGTTTAAATGTTAAATGTTGCATGATTCTCGTGGAGCATTGAGCTTTCAGTTTTAAGCTTAAAGCTTTCAAGTTGCATGATTCAAGTGTACAGACATGTGAGACGTAGGGATTGGGATTTGGGATTTGAGATTTGGGAATGAGAAAAGATAGACAAAACAAATACTTGTGTCTAAGGTCTAATGCTGAATGTTTAGTCATTTAAAATGCAATACTTTTTATTGTATCGTGTACAGTGTACAGTGTAATTGGAATGCAGAATCTAGAATCTTGAATCTAGAATGGAGAATGACGAATGACGAATGTCGAATGGGAAATCTAGACTATGTCAACCACACATTACACATTACACACACTTACTTAAGCTAGTCTAATTTGTGCAGCTTCGTTTCTATCGGACGTAGTGTAAAAAAAATGTACACAATGCCAATATGTAGGACAAGGATGTTTGGACGCTGTCAATGACTTGACTCTTCACTCTTTTAACTTTTAACTACAACCTCAACTCAACTGTACTTTTACTACACTACTTTTACTTTTACTACTACATCAACATGATTCATTAGCATTTGGCATCATGAAAAGGTTTCTCCTTCTACTTTCCTACTCATCTCTTGTAACTTGTAACTTGTGATCATGGCTAATGTTTATTTTATTAGATAGGTCCTCGATCTCTGGAATCTCTGGAACTATTAACGTGATTTATTACGCAAATGAGGTTGTTTTATTTTGTTTAGGTCCTCTTGTACATAATCTACCATCTGGAATCTACACCACAGTCCACAGTCAATGATAATATTATTAACTAGATAATAGATCATACAATGCACAATCTGAGTTTTTTCTACACTGAGAGGGACATTTTTCATTGCAGCTTGGATTGGATGAAATATCAGCTATAAGCTATAAATAACAGTAAATAAAAATAAAAAGCTCTGATGGTTTGCGGTGTCCATGTGTAATGTGTAATTTATGTTATGTAGATTAGAAGTTGTAACTTGCACTGTACAATAAATAACAAATAACAAATGTCTACAAACTACAAACAGAAACAAAAGAGAAAAATCTCCAGTTTTAACTTGAAAACGACCTTCTAATCAATATTCAACATTCAAAATTCACAACATAATATATATGTATTATGTATATGTGCGTTCTACGTTCTTTGTTTTACGTTCCACCCTCGAGTTTCTTCAGTAGTAAATAGTAAAGACTACAGTACATACAAAATACGTAATGGAAATGTAAAAATAACAGTCAAATGGTCACGAGGACTCGCTTCAAATTTCACATTTCACCCTCAGCTCTAATTAACTGCTAATTACAACTAATTAAGTAAACAATCTTCCTCCGCGCGCCTCCACGTGTGTGTGGTTTCAAGTCTAAATCTAAAACAATGTTTAATGTTTAATTTTGAACTAGACTCTGGAGTCTAGAATTTAAACTGTACTCCAATTTCGAAAAGAGTCAAGGTAAAAAGTAAAAGTATTATTTACTTTTACATTTACATATTATGCATATTTAAATGCACTTTTCCTTGTTTCGACCACAAATAGAAAATAGACTCTTTGCTCTTTGCTCTTTGACACAGTCTCCTTGTTTTACTTACATAAATTCTAAAATTTTGAATGTGGAAACTTTTCGAACCTGAGATGTAGGAGCCTTGTCATCTTTCGACTGATGAATTTCGAGTTACTTAATCGCTAATAGGTGACACTGTAAATTGTAAATTATCATTTGGATATTTTGTAACTTGTAACTGATGATAATTTAGTGAGAAAAGGGGAAAATTGAAGTATATATATTGAAAATTTCTTAATTTCCAGGAAATATCAATATTTTGTCGTGTATCTGTCTTGTGGAAAACTTGAGACTTGATACTTGATGTGATCTGTCTTGTGTTTTTTGTTTTCAAGCTTTGGACTGTAGAGTCTGTCTGCTGTCTGTCTGTGTTCTGGGTTCTGTGCTTATCGGTGCATGTAAAAGTGTATCAAAAGGAGAAAAGAAATCCAAATTCAAATCTAAAGTGTGACTTACTCAATCCTTCATGAATAAATGAATAGTGTAATGGATAATGGGGTAATCCACAGGATGATGGACGTAAGTAAATAAATAAATAAATAGACATGTATCCAATCATCTGCACACTCTTTTTGGTATTACTGGAGAAATTTATATTGTATTAGAATAGAATATAGAATATAAACGGGAGGCTTCGAGTTTCAAGGCAAGTCCAAATCAAATCAACATGGAATATGGAATCACAGAATCATGGAACGTGAAATACCCAACTTTAGTAAAATTACCATAACAAGTAACAAATATAAAGTATACTGTATCTTCTCTTGTTCGACCGTCAAAAATCAAATGTACATACTTTTTGAGAGATTTGATGTGTTTTACTTTAGACTTTAGGAAATAAATGTCAAACTGCTCCATTTATCTTTTACACAGATGATTTAATATTTTTATGTGGATATGATGTGATATCTGTGTATAGGTTTCGTGTTTGGTGTACAAGGTTAAACAGAGTCTTGTGTCTTATGCAACAATCATAATACGATATTATATCACTCACTCTGTTCTCTGTATCACAAATCCCAAGTCATACATTTTACATTTTACATTTTACACCAAGCAAAGATCACAGAGTACAGAGTACAGAATACAGAATACTTGTGCCAAAAAAACATTTTACATAACTACTAAAATTTGTAGTAGTTGCTTAATTTATCTTAAATATATGTAAATACATCCAGTATCCAGTATTCACTGATTATCTTTATCTATGTCAAAGATACAAAAAATACACGTAACAACTACTAGCTGGACAGAATTCATGAAGCAGTGCACAGTGCACAGTGTATAGTGTAGTGCAAAGTGTGTGTTGTGTTGTGTATTTTGATGGACAGCCAATAACAAAAATAAAAGATAATTTTTCTCATTTAAGATCCCTGATTCATTAAATATTAAATAATATTGCTTGTAATATACATTTGAGTAATTATTTTAAAGCAAATTTCCCGTTTCCTTCTCAAATCTCAAGTCTAAATAAGTCTTAAAATCTGTGTGTACATTTTACGTCCTGTTCTACATTTATTTACATTTTTACGCCTTGTATTCTATTTTATTCCTAGCTGTTACTTACTTGGTATTTGGTATTTAGTATTTATACTTTGATTATTGATATTTCTGTATGTTGATTATTGATAGCTGAATGATTCCTGATAGCCTAGAACCCAGAATCTAGAATCTTG
The DNA here is from genome assembly GCA_019776565.1 of Sminthurinus signatus. NCBI lineage: Eukaryota > Metazoa > Arthropoda > Collembola > Symphypleona > Katiannidae > Sminthurinus > Sminthurinus signatus. The sequence goes on from JABASP010000107.1 coordinate 43,127, forward strand.
ACTCTTGAACAAAGAATTATGTTGTATAACACTGAAAAGTATACATGTTTAATATCTTTGTACATTTTATACAATTTTCTTGGATTGGGATTCGTCTACTGGTTATGAAAAGGGTGTTTGTCCCTATTGTTTATCAACAAGTCAGTGACTTTGTCTGGTTCTTGGTTGTTTGTAGTTTGTACATAGTACATAGTTTGTTGTAGTTACATCCAGTATCTAGTTCTATTTAGTATGAGCTTTTACGAAGCACCAATATCCGTAAATACTTATGTACACCGAGCATTGAGCATTGAACATGTACTTTTTACTTGATACTTGATAGTAAAATAAATACAGAATTGGAATATTTTATCTCTATTTGTTTATTTACAAGTTACTACTAAATATTCAGTGTGCACGAGCTGAATGAATGATTTTCCTATATTCTGTCTTTATATCATGTACAGAGTGGGGAATCATTTTATAACATGTTTACTCTTTACTCTGACACGGTGCTCTGTGCTTTGAGCTTCATTTATTGTACAGACGATAAGTTTCAATGGAAAGCCGAAGCTTTTTTAGGTTTGATGTTTAAGCTTTAAGAACAAGAGATAAAAGATATTTAAGACACGATAATGATGTTTAATGGGACAAAATTTGACGAGGAAAAAACATTCTAAAAATCATGTTTTTCTGTACTAAATACAATATTTTAGCGCCTCTTGAAGTTAAAGTCTTGAAGTTTGCATGTTTCACTACGCACTAATCATTTACTATTCTTAAAGCTAATTTCTCATTACCAATTCCCATGCATGCAGACAAATGACAAATGACGCGAATGACAAATGACTAACGGAAAATACTTTTATCTATTTTACTAAGTAAAAGGAATGTTCTGTTGCACACACTCAGCACATGTTACATGTTACATGCAAGAAATGTCTTGACAAATAGTAAGAATTCTGATTTCATAAACTGATATGGATATCCAGATTGAGTGAAAACTAAACTGAACCGAACTGAATGATGGACTGATTGATTATAAATACTTGAACATGGGGAGAAAATAGCTTCCACTGCCACGTCAATTAATTTTCATTTTTTTATGTATCATGTCAATTTCCTATCCTCTCCATTCTGTCTAATTTTCTCTAAAAATATCTAGGTGAGGACTGGAGTAAAAATAAAAAGCAAAAGATAGCAGTATAAATGAAGCGTATACCTATGTCCTATGTGTACATGATGGACTATAGGTACTTTCTTTGCCTGTGGTTTTATAATTTACTATCTTGTCTTCGGATCAGGGTCGAAAAAAAGCATATTGTAGCAATCAACTTTTTTTGCAAGTATTTTTAACTTTTTCCCTCAATTTCTCAATTTACCGTCTACAACGTTTATACTTTTTATTATCTATACTAAATATCACACATGATACATATATATATGATACATGATATACAATATATAACCCATTGAACATTGAAGAATTTTGTTTATTGTTTGGACTTGGACTTTGTACTTTGTACCCCACAACATGAAAATGAAAAGAGCATGAATTTAAACATAATAGTTTTATAAGGATAGTGTTGAGAGTCAATACTTTTCTTCTTCTTCTTCGTTTACTCTTTTTCATGATTCATAATCAATAATAAAATTAATGGCTTTTATAATCTGGTAACATAATATGCAAGATAAGCTTATAAAATGAAATTCATAATCTAAAATCCAAACTAATAGTAATAAAATAACTAATCAGTAATATAATCATTATTGTTATTACTCTGGTAAGATAATGACCTATTTGGCCTGTTGCCTGTTGCCGTCTCAACTATGCATGTATAATAGACAATACACGTGAGCACAGGCATTGCCTTTGTTTAATGTGCTGCCGATTTTTCTAATTGACAAGTGACATGTTGAATATTACAAAAAATGCTGTTGGTTGACTTTTCCCTGTGCAAAAATCACATAGACTATGCATTTTATAGAACGTTTAGTAGTGTAGAATCTAGAATCAGGAACTTGATAAATATACTGACTAATGCTACTTTCTACTTTCTATCGACTATACTTATAAGTAGATATTTGCACAGTTTTGGGTAGCTATAAATGCTACAGTAAGCAATTCTTGGTGTGCAATTATCTTATTATTGTTTTAGCACGAGGCTTATTACTGTCGATTAACGTTTAGTGTTTAGTCATTTCATTTGAGTGGTAAAGAAAGAGGCGAGGAAACAACTGAGAACTGAGTCAAGTTTCAAATTACTCATTTGTCATTTGTGACTGTAATTTGATCCGTTTTATGTGCATGTTTGTGGAGAATTTCTTTCTTTTCGGAGGGAGGGAGACGCCATACATATCTAGTATTTAGTTGTATCTCCTGAATAAATACATAAATATCCAAAACAGTACATCATTCTTCACACTATACACTTATTTATGATTCACATGTGAGAACGTTTGACAGGATGAGTAGAGAATAGAATAGTTAATGTAGAACGTATGGCACATTGTACATATATATTTTCATATGTATAGATTATACTTGGAAACATATGAAATGTACATACATGAAAGAATAAGTAAAATGTATAGTAATTGATTATTGGTAATTGATAATGTGTTTGTAGTTTGTAGAAATTAGAATAAATCTAGAACATGTACGTACGTTTAAATTGTCATTGAATAAAAAATTAGCTGTATAAAGTATAAAGTACAGAGTATAGAGTTTGAAATAAAAGAAATAAAGACAATTCTTTTTCGTACAAGAGATTCACATATGGAATATGAAATACAGAATATGGATGAATTCACGCTTTGGACGAATGTGGAAATTCACATCAGTCAACAGTTGACGTCGTCACGTACTCTCTCATTCCTTTATTATTTATTATGTATTCCATATTCCAAAAGTTAGCTCAAAGCTCAAAGCTCAACAAGTAAAAATGTTTCCAACTCCTATATTATTTTTTACTGAGTACTGAGTATTGAATATTCAATTGACTTTAAAGCTAGTTTTGTTGCTACCCAGCAACCGGCAACCAGCAACCAGAAACCAGCCAGCAACAGCAACTCACATTCAACATTCAACTGACAAGAAAATCTTAAATGTAAAAATCACACCGACAAAAGTACAAACATATTTTTTAGTATTTAGATTCAGAGTATTGAAAATACATAGATGTATCATCATTCATCATGAAGAATATTCTCCATCCTCTCAACTATAAATATTCTATATTCTGTCAGATATGTTTAATCTTTTCTATAATATTCAGTATGTAGAATGTAGATTGTAGATATGTACTTTTAGTATTAGTAAGATATTTGGCATTTGGTATGCATTTTAATAGAGAACCTTTGATCATCGTGATCTAATGTCGGTAACAGAATCATAAACTACTCTCTCACAACTCAATCTATATGGGAAAAAAATCAGAAATCACTTTTTTGTTTTTCCCCTTTGTCACAATAAAAACTAGGCAATGTGTCTCCAGTCTCCATATTTGGTATTTGCAAGTATTATAAATTCACAAAAAAAAACGTTTTCAGTTTTGCACGAGACTCGTGAAAATGTAAATGTGTGTAGTGTGTACGACAGCATACATTTTGTACAGCTGTAATTATTGTGATTTTTAATTCGACATTCATCATTTTTTATTTTCTTTATAAATAAAAAATTTGATGGTATTGAAAGATTTCTGATTATAGATTATTGATAATAATAATAATAATTATTGGTAAGGTTTACTGAAAAATCATGTTCATGAAACATGAAAAATAAACCCTACCGCAAAAAATGTTTCATATGATTGATATTTATGCTATAGATTCCTAATTTCTACAGATTACAGATAAAAAAGCCCATTAAACGAAATTGATGATTGGGCAAAAGGCAAAACGTTTCGTACACATGTTACTTTTTACTTGTATGACGTAAGATATGTTCAACGTATTACATTTTATCTTTTATCATTTAAGAGTAATCAGTGATGCGTCATGATTATCAACTATCAATCATAAATTGGATCATAAATTTATAATATGCAAATTCTTTGACACGCGACTAGCTTTTTTTTTATTGAAAAGTTTTATTGCTGACTTTGTATCAAGTATTTAAATACTTAGTATTTAGTCCTTTCCTAGTTATTATTAGTTATTATTTTACCAGTAACCAGTAACGAGACGGAAATTGATTGGGAATGAGCTCACCTTGTTTCGTTCCTTTTTGGTATCGATGATTAAGAATTAAAAGTTGAGGGAAGATTGAATAATCGAGTTGAGGAAAGAAAGAAAGTGTCCCCCTTTCTCTCTTTTGTTCCTGAGAATTGGATTTGAAGTTGCAACAAGGACGCGATACTTGCTGAGTGATGAATGATGAATGGCGAGTGACGAATGACGATTGACGAGTGAATGGGAGATAAAAAGGAATGAATAACGTCAAGTACGTAATCCAATCTAAGACAGGAAGGAATTTCTCAACTGTCTCGGGATTTTTAAATGAAAAGTACAGATAGTATGTACAATAGTTTGTAGTAGTACAGCACGGCACAGTTTTTATATCAAATAGTCGACACCAAAGTAAATAGAAAGTAAAAGTGTTTCTTTGTATTCCTTTTTTTATGCACACCAACCGTCTGTAGTCTATCTTTTATCTTTTGTTCTCTATCCGCTATCCTCTGTACAATGTACAATGTACAAATCACAAATTCAGAATTAAAATTTCAAGGTTGAACACAAACTACAGTACAATACAATCTGCAATCGTTTCCTGTTTTTTTTTTCTCAACTTCTTCTTTTTTCTTCTCCTCCTCTTTTCCTTTCTCAATAGTTTTCTGTTTAAATGTTTCAAGGCTGGAGCTGATCTCTGATCTTGTATTTAATAGTATGTATTATTTATATTTCAATGTTCCATGTACAATGTACAGTTTAGAATTTAAAGTTTAAAGTTGGTCCCACGTCACTCAAAATTACATAAATAGATGGTAAATAGATGAGCCTTACAACTATAACTACAATTAATGAATGGAGGTAGTGGTACTTGTTCTTTGTAACTTGTTGATTGTGGTTTGTTTTTAGTTGTGAGTTTTGTATTTGTATTTGTGGACCGAGTCGGATTTGAAAATGAGAGGAGATTCAAAACATTTCTCCTTTTATAGAGAAAGTCTGAATGGGCAGCCTGATTGGAGTGGATTGGGATGAAACTTTGAGAATGGAGAATAATAAATGTCTATAATATTATGTACATTGCACATCAAGGTTTAGACTGTGTCATTTGACATCTGACATCTGACTCCACGCCACATCACTTTTAATGATACACAATTTACAGTGTACAATAGACAGAATAGGAAGAGGAAAATAAAGAGGAGGAAGAGAAAGAACAAGAAGAAGAGGAAGAAGAGGATCTCTCCTTTGTGCAATTACGTATTCAGTATGTACATAATAATAATTGTGCTTTCACCTATTTGTATTCGTATTTGTATTTTCATTGGTGGTTATGTGATGCATGATGCATAATGATTCCTTAGATTTCCCTTATCTATGTGTGTCAACATCATGAAATTCCGATTCCTATTCCGCCTCCCGATTCTCGATTCACGATTCGCGATCCCCATTGTTATCAATGTTAGTTTGTTTATTTGTGTGTTTTTTACTTGTTCTTTGTACGAACAAATTACTTTGTGCTGAATGCTGAATACAAAATAAAAATATTATTTTTCATCATTCATATTTTCTCAGTTTTCGTCTTCCGTCATCGAAGCAGCGTGTTCCTTGTTTTACTGCTCACTTTTGTTTTGTTTTGTTGTAGTGTTGCTATTTTTATTTTTTTGTTGTCTGATGTTGTACATAGATAATTGTGAATTGTGAATCGGGATGCATCTCACCCACTAAACTAGATATTTGATATTTATTCAATCATTACTCTCTTTTTCCTCATAAGGATGAATGCGTCCTCGTTGTAACATGGTAAAATATTTGTGAGTGACATACGACGCAAATAAACCAAATGGAAAGTTGAACAAAACTATTGCTTTTTTCTTTTTTCTTTTTCCTTTATCAAGTCTCAAGTCTCCAGTTATGTTTTTGTTTTCCTGTAAGAAATTCACGTGTCCTAAATCCTAAATAAAAACTCTCTTTATAGTTAACAAAGGGTGGAGAGAGTCTGCAGACTAGTATAATTGGAAATTGTAGACACGTTCCTCCTCAAAATATGCCTATTCTTATTTTCATGTAAACAAAAGCTGAGGAATAATAAAAATGATATCTAACGGTACTCAAATCTCAAAACTCAAGCTATTGTTTTTGAATTTTGATCCAATTATTGTTTTTATGTTTATCTTCAAAATGTTGACATTGAAAGTTGGAAGGAATATCTGTAGGATTCTTGATTCCTGATTCCTCAAAAAATAAAGGGACTCGAGACTTATTATTATTGAACTTATTTTTTTGTTGCATATGCTGAAAAATTGAAAAACGTGAGCAAAAGTCAGGAGTCAACTCAGTTTTTGTTTTTTAGTTTTGTTTTGTTTTGGGTGAAAGAACTGTTACAGTAAGAGAACGCAGAGCAATATTCAATTTTGAAAAGTTACTCCTCCGCACAAAGTACAAAGTACAAATAAGCGACTACGAAAAGGAAAAGGAGCCCACATCTGCATCTCAGTAAGGAGAGAAAATTGGCTTACAAAATGAAAGAATTACAGAGATGATGTCATGGTTCATGACTGAGTGTTCTGAGTGCATTTTTTGGAAACACTTTCGTACTTTTACGAAACTCAATGTACAAATTTTATTTGACGGGCCAAGTGACGTCATTAACGACAAATGGTCTTTTATTTGACTTTCTTTCAGTTCCTCTTTCGCCTTCATCATGAGTCGTGACTCATTTCCCTTTTTATATTTTTTTGGTCTCGAGACTTGAGGAGACAAACTGTACATTGTACATCTGTCTTTTAGTAACGGATGAGAATTACAGAAAAGAAAACAAGAAAAAACGGCAATTTAGAATGTTAATCACTTTCCCCGTTGGCAAAAGGAGAAAGCACAAACCATACTATTTGTGTTTCGTATTTTGTACTTTGTATTATGGAGAATAGTGAAGAAGGATCAGAAAGTATGTAGACGAAAGAGGAGAAGCTCTGTCTCTGACGCTGAAACTTGAGAATCCACCCTCAACAAGATGTAATTGTGTGAGGTAGAAACTAGAGACTAGAAACTAGAGAGCGGAGAGAAAAGAGAGGAGAATAAATATAAACAAATTGGGAAATGAGACATTATGTGTTTTAGATATAGAGGAGAAAAGAGAGAGAGACAGAGACAACTGATACTCTCTTCCGAACTGGCAATGTGAATTTATGTCAGTTTGCGGTGAACGTAGAGAGAAAACAGTAAAGAGGATGGAGAAAGAACAAGAACAAATTTCAACGACAGGAAATAACCTTCTTTTCTTTTCTCAGTATTTCTAACTCCGAGCTAAATACTAAATACATCATTCACCACACACAAACACACACGTCACAAGAATAGAGGACAGAAAGCGAGGGCGAGAGAAAGAGAAAGCGGCATCCACGTGAAAGAGTTAACAGTACTCACAACTCACTACTGAATATCTAAAATCTAAACACACTGATGTGTTATGTACTGTGCATTCTGTGTATCAAGTGTATATCAAACCAGATGCACAACTACTACTAAATACAATTTACAATGTAAATTTTACAGTAGTAGTAAGTACTTACATGTTTTGTGTGGGTAGAATTTTTGTCATTTTTACCTTTTACCTGTCTGAATGGGTGTAATAAGGGGGAAGAGAGAAATCTAAACACAATGTATTAAAAGCCAGAGAACACAAAATGCAACACAGAACATGAAGCATCTAAGCATAAAGTAAAAAAAAGTAAAACATTTCCCAATTGTGACGATTTCGTACAGCACATAAATGCTTTGGAATGTGGAAGCAAAGCTGACTACAAAAATAAGGTATTCTGTCTTTCTAGCCGTTAAAAATGTAACTAGTTCAAAAAATGACCACTAGATGGCGCCAGTGATAAGCTAAAAAACGACCACTAGATGCTGCCAGTGATAAGCCAAAAAAATGACCACTAGATGGCGCCAGTGATAAGCTAAAAAATGACCAATAGATGGCGCCAGTGACAGATTCAAAATTTAGCCTCACTAAAGAGTTCAAAGTGTGAGCACCCAGGGGCTAGTTTATCTTTATTCGATCACAGACAGACACAAAGAAAATAATACTCAGCTTCGCTCCCTGAAACTTGGATGAAAATGTAACATTTGCTTTCATTTTTCTCATTCTTGCTTCTGGCTTTTCTCTTGTTTCTCCTCTTTCGCAAAATCTGTTACATGTAGAAAGGTTGGAGCACTTTTAGTCATGGGAGGATGATGAAAACATCTGTGTTATTTTTAAACATATTTATGTATAGCCAAGAGATGCGAATTGCGAGTGCATTGGAATACCATTTAATGTTGAAAAAACAGTTTTTGTAATGCACACAGTTTCATAATACTTTTACAGATTATGCAACTCAGTTGAATACATTCACAAGTATTCTTTTTTTCTACTGAAAATTCATCCTGTATCCTGTATACATTTGTATTTTTAACAAACACATGTTATCAGTTATGGTTCATGTTTGTAGACTGTAGATTATAGGCCGATGGCCGTATGCCGCATCAACCTGATGAATAAATAACACAATATTATCCAATAAAAATGATAAATTATTCACCAAGAAAATTTTTAAAATACTTTTTAAAAGCACCTGTAAGGTTAACCTACAGCCGCTAGCCTGTAACCTATGCATTTGCTTTCGCATTTGAATTAGCTTTCTTTTTTCTTCCCACACGGAACAAGGACTCTTATTTGATTCCTATCTTTGCTATTCATTATTCATGTTCCATAGATAGATTCGCTTTTGACTTTTGAATTTGGACGATTGATCATTACTCAGTCCTACGTCCTTGATGCTTGATGCCCACTTGATTCGCTGCTGTTGGCTTTTGCCTTTCGGAGTTTGGAGCCGAATACCGAAGTCAAAGAGGTTCATACGTCATGAGTCCACATTCCACATTCCCCAATTTGATTAAACAATAATAATTAAATCGTGTCACCTGTTCTCACATCTTAATCTTTGATCTTCTGGCATAATCACAATAATAATCATGATGATTTTGGTCATAATAATTAAAACTGTAATTTGTAACAATAATAATTACAGCAGCTCATATTCATAATCATAATAATAATAATATAATCAACTGATAATGAGATGCAAATAACAAATAATCCATTTGTTTCTGTTTCAATGTGGGCTAAAATGTGACATTTTGAATTTTGAGCGCATAATTAAGCTACAAGTTGTAAGTTGTATCCATTTAAAATTTAATCAAGTGACTCACAAACAAAAGACGGGATAACAAATGGACAATCTAAAGTATTAAATTGAGGATTGAGGATTTAGGAGCTTGTAAATTGAGTAATTAAACACTTAATTTATACATGTCACATCATGTGTACAATCATAAGTTTTAAATATGTCAACGGGCTGTGGGGAAAGGTGAATTTGTGTGGTTTACGTGTAAACTTGTTTATGTGTGGGATGATTGTACAATAATATACAATGTAGAAATTACTCCTGTTTGAATCCTGACGTTACATTTTACATTATATTCATTATACATATTTTCCACTTCTCCAGGTTCCAGTCTCTGTCACTGTCACTCGCAGGAATTGTTCTGATTCCGTCACTAGAATAACATAAATAATTAAACATTTTGCACGTTCCCCACAATTCCTCTTCTTATTACCCACGAATGATGAACAGGAGTTGTTTCTACTTTCTACTTTCTACCTTGCGTCAGAATTAGATAACAAGTGGAACAAGTAGATGGAAAAACGAGTAGGATGTTAAATGAACAACGAACATTGAGCATTGAACATTGAACATGAGTTCATCTCTGCCTTCTCATCTTTTATCACCCTCAGAGTCTCAGACGTGTCTCTTAACTATTAACTGTTAGCCACGTGAAACAAGAAAAACTTTCCATATTTTTTATTTTATAGCATTTTGAATGTATTCTGTATCTTGAATCTTGAATCTTGAATCTGAAGTCTTGAGAAAAGTAAGTGGTAACTGGAAACTTGAAACTTGAGATGGGGAAGGTAAATGCAAACAAAAGATGATGGAGAGGGGGAAACTGGAAAGCATATGAATGTACTATGTAACGTAGTCAATGTACCTAGTAAAAAATGTGGGTCATTTCCCATTTCCGTATTGTGTCTATTAACTCTCTCTCTCTCTTTTGTGCCACTGCACTACTAAAGGGAAAAGAACCATCTTCTTTTTTACGAGCTTGAGGATGATAAACAATACACAATGCACGATCCACAGTAATAGTGATCATCTTTATCATCTTTCAGCTATCAGCCCACCTCATTTATTCCCCTAGTAAAAACAAAAACAAAGTTTACCTATTTCCCTATTTCACTGGATTGCCAATCTGTTGATCAGTGTCTCTTGTGTATACCCAGTTCAATCATTGGACTTTGGACGTTGGACTTTGATGTAAATGCATAAAAAAGTCTGACTTGGAAATTCCACTTTCCAAGAAGGAGGACAAGGTACAAGATGAAGAGGGCTTATAAATAGTGATTAGGTATACGGATAATGTAGTAAATGCTGGAATTGGAATGCTCATTTTATAGCGTGGAGGAGGATGGAACATGAAACTTTGACCGTAGGCAGTAGGCAGTAAAAACAAACATTGGGTTTACTTTCACATTTCAGGAAAAGATTCCCATGTGAATTTTTCCCCTGTTTTCCACTGTGCTCATGTGATACATACTACATACTATTTTTGTAATTTGAAGCAATTTTGTGGTTCAGTTCCGTTCGTTTTTGTCCGTCTTTTTCCTGGATCCCGCAGTGTGTTTTTTTAGGTGGTGTGTTTCTACTTTATAGTTTTGTAGTTTGTAGTTTGTAGTTTGTAGTGTGGTTATGAAACTTATCAAACTGTGTGTGTTTTTGGACGGTTTGGTAAATGGTGAATGGTGATTGGTGACCACATAAACAAACAGCAAATTGCAAGTATCAAATATGTTATCGCTAATATCAAATGAGGAGATTTGATGTTGTGTGTTGTGTGTAGTAGAAAGTAGGAGTAAGGAGTAAATATGATGAAAAGTGTGTTACACAGAAGAAGAAGTGAATTGATTCTACATTCTACGCACCCGACACACACACACTCTCCCGTCGTCCACAATCCACAATCCAGAGACCACAAAGAAGCATATTATAAAGAGATATAATGCTTATTATTTTATGAATGTGTATTGTCAACCAACAAGTAAGAGCATAAAAGTATTATGAGTAAATGACTCATGTCATACGGAATACGGAAAAAGAGACAGGGAGAGGGTTCATGGATAGTTCATTGTGCCCGTTATTTTCAACTCCTTTTAAACAAGTAGACATGCATAATATATCTAATAAAGTATTAAATATTCTGATTCTGATTCCTCATTTCTCATTTCACTAACCAACATTGTGCATTGTACATTGTACATTGTAGATATCTAGATTGTATAATGCCCACTCATCACTCATCCAACTCACAACTTATCCTGTATCTAATGTCCTTTCGTCTGCACTGTAAACTTTAGAGTGTAGAGTGCAGAGCATTTAAAGAGCATTTTATTGTAAAGAGTAAAGCGAAAAGAGTAAAGAGTAGTTCATAAATAGTACAAAGATAAAAGATAAAATACTAGGAAACTTGATTCACTTATTTATGGAATGGGTTAAATGCTAAATACCTCGTTCTATTTATCTCAAATCTCAAATCTCAAACTTATGTAATTAAAATCCTTTATTTCCTCCTGTTTCAGTAGAAACCCAAATCCAGACTGAAACCACAAAAATCCGAGTCTCTTTTCTCCCACTTACCTTTTATTATTTACCGTGATCTGCTCACTCTTTAGCATTTAGAATAGGATCAATTCCTCCATGTTCAAAGTTCAAAATAATAAAGTTTGGTGTTTTTAACTACTCTAGATTCTAGATTTTAGATTTTAGATCCTGATTCATGATCTCTGCTCTGCTATGAATGAGGAAAGATGAAATGAAAATGAAAATACAAGTAATATGTAAAATAATATGTGAAAGCTCTAAAGTTAAAAGGCAAAAGTCAAAACTGAAGCCGGCGGAGTAAAAACTAAAAACGATAAAGGAATAATGACCCAGTCTCAATTTGATTTGATTTCCTAATTCCTAATCCATGTGCACTGACTGGATTCCGGATCCCGGATTACGAATTCCATAAAAGCGGAAAATGGGAATAGGTTGAATATTTTCCGTCCTGCTCAAGCTTCCACAGCTCCTGTCCATCAACCGCGGATACGGAAGTAATTACGATATTATGTATTAGATGATGAGTTTTACAGGATATTTTATAGGTTGATTTTAAACATGAGCATCACGTCGTTCATCGTTCGTCGTTCGTCGTTCAGGGTTTATCGTTCACCTGAATTAAACACTGTTGCTGCTACTGTTACTCTTATTGTTATTGTTATTGTAACTCTTGTTGTTATTTGGAATGATTCAGGGAAAGTGTGGTGTTCATTTGCATAAGTTTTGAGGTTACGACGCACAACATACAACATGTCTTTTCTCCATTCTGTTGTACTTGTCATTTGTCATTTGTCAGGTTATAGGTTACAGTGTACGTGGTAAGTGTAATGTAGTATTTGATGTTTTCTGGTATTTGGTTTCTCACTAGTTTAGTGTTGTGCTTGTGTCTTCAGTCTTCCGCCCCATTTCCCATTCCATGAAATGAAATGAAAACTGGATGAAAGGATGATAATTACTCTCCTCTCTCTTTTCTCTTCTGTGGGAGGAAATCACCACTTGTACAAGCAGAAAATGAGCATTTTACTCACGCCTTCTGACCCAAAAAACAAACAACCAACAACTTTCTCTTCCTTTCCTTTGACATCCCACTATTGCCAATTATCAATCAACCAGCATTCATCATTTAGTATTTAGTATTCTCCATTCTTCATTATCCATCGGAATATTCAAAGATATAAAATATTAATAGTTAATAGTTAATACTGGCAATTGGTAATAAAATTTCGTAACATGTTTCCATTTTCCAATTTCCTCATGTCTTTTCTACCACAAGAAAATCATGTCTGACTCTAGACTCTAGACTCTGCATTCTGCATTCACTATCCATTTTTGGTGTTTGATACCCTACGTGATTTTGGTGTTTTATGTTTGTACTGATTATCTCTGTATTTTATGCTTGTGTTTCTAAATTTTCCTCCATTTTCAATCTAGAATCCGCACTTCCTACTCTCTACTCTCTACTCTTCTTCACTATAAAATACATACTTTTCTGTATGTGCTTAATCATTATATAAATGGTTATAAAATGTAAAAGTATCAAAATTTGACATAGTAGACCCAAAATCATACGATACGACAAGACAAGACAAGATGAAAAGACGATTGGAGAAAAATCTAGTACGGAATTTTTTTTTCTATGTTCTATATATACAGAGCAAAGAAAATATTTAATATGTAGAATGTAGAATGTGGAATGGAGTGTATGCAACACATCAATCATCAATTAAAAAACGTGTGCATAAAATATAAAATGCAAACTAAGCACAAAATATTGAGTAGTGAAGACTGAAAACTAAAACTAAACGCACTAGCATCTACCATGTATAAATTTCTTGTTTTATCTGTACTTATGTGGAAAAAACTAGCTTATCTGTTGGATGCTGGATACGCTGAACATTCCATGTTTTATAAATTCTAAATCTATCCTCTATCATCTGTTATACTTCTTATAACTTATAAAGATCCATGATGTACCAAAAATCCTAACTACTAAATATTATATTTTATTATGTGCTCATCACTCCGCTCATCCAAATAAAGTGTGGTTCTTTTGGTCTTTTTGTAAACAAACTGAGTAAACTGAGTTTGTCTCTGCGTCCTCTATTCACTATTCACTACACATTACACAGTACACAGTATTCACACTGTCGCTTGTCGCAACAACCAACAGAAAAACCATATTAAAAGTGGAAAGAGTTGAGAAAAGATGAAAAGTGGACGCTTTCTTTTAAAAACTATCAAATATCAAGTCGTACAAAATGAACAGATTAAAAATATATGGATCACAGAATAAAATGGATCACCAAGTGTATAAAATGATATACTAGATACTAGATATATTTCCAGTAAATAAATAAATATTCACATGGTATAATACTTGTACATTGTACATTGTACATGTGTCCCCAGATCCCAGATCCCAGATGAACATATTGTAGAATATACATGGAATAACAAATAACAAATGTGACAAGTAGCTAATATGCATAGCAAAAGATAGTGGTCTCGTGTAAAATGTGGGTTAAATCGTTGCGTAATTGTCTCAATCACAATTCTGTCAACTAGCTTATTCTTTATAGTGCATATTGATCTCACTTATAAATCATAGACATATCTCATCACTCATTTAACTTTTGAAGATGGAATATGAAGCAGTAGGACAGTAGCTTGTAGCTTGTGATAGCAGATACTGGATATTGGCTCAAGTCTCAAGTAAACAACATTTGGGCGAGGACAACTACAACCACGACTACGGCTACTCTGTAGAACATACACCATTATTATTATCAATATAGCCTCCTGCAAAAACAAACACAGCACAAGACACACATTTACAGAAGCATGTAAATCAAGTAAATGTAATTATAATTTCCTACATGGTCGAGTTTTGATTGTGCACACATAACAGCATAACAGCATAATATTTATGGATGTGGAAGAGAATAATAATAATATTATGATGAGTTTGCAGAGCCAGCCTCAGTCTCAATCTTCTTTAGACTGTTTCTAATGTTTAATCCTCAATCCTGAGTCGCACAAAAACCAAAGACAGATACAAATTGATGCATATAATATTATATATTTTGTAGTTTATACTGTATACAGTAGATACAACTTTTAGCACAAAAAGTTTGTATTTAGTCTGTATTAGATATCAATTATCAATATTTATAAATTAAAATTATAGCAACAAGTAAAAGATAAAAACTAAAAACATAAATAAAATGGGCATCAAAAGTCCAAAGTAATACTTAAGTTGTATATATGTAAATACCTACATAATATCATATGGACATTACACATGGAACATGGAGCTTGAATCTTGAATGTGGCTCACCATTTTTCATTTGTATTTCGTATTTCGCATGTCATTAATGAACACGCACACCGCACATGCACAAATATTAAATATTAAATACTAAATACTTTCATTTCGTAAGTACACTTGATCAATGATCAAAAACAAATGATAAAAAATAAATGCGTTCCAAGCTCCAATTGAATAAAGTAAATAGTAAATACAGAGGAGAACAAACATCATGTGTCAAAATTGTACGCAAAAAATGTTTAAAAGGACAGATTCAAAACATTGATTTCAAACTGAAAATTACAGACAGATAACTTAATTAACCATGTTGAGTGTTGAGTTTGTTTA
The DNA here is from genome assembly GCA_019776565.1 of Sminthurinus signatus. Lineage (NCBI taxonomy): Eukaryota > Metazoa > Arthropoda > Collembola > Symphypleona > Katiannidae > Sminthurinus > Sminthurinus signatus. The sequence goes on from JABASP010000107.1 coordinate 58,685, forward strand.
TGTACTCATAATATTTGTATTTGTATTTCATATGTCATATGTCAAATGTAGGTTGTAAATTGTAAGTGCGTAAAAATAAAAATAGAGATAAATGGACATAGAATACGGAAGCAAAGAGAAAAAACAGGAAGAAGAAAAGACTGTACCGCTTAGAACTTGGAACACAGCAACATTGAAATTCATGAAGGTTTTTCCGTCTTCCTCTGCTAAATTGACTTACTATTTACTATATTACACAACACATCCTGTAATAACTACCTAAATGAATACAAATAAATAATAATAATAAGCACTCGTGCCTTCTTCATCTTCTTTTTTGGACTGGCTAGTTGAAACCTCGAAATGAAATCAGTCGTCAGTCGTCAGTCGTGTGTGGTGTAAACATGTATTTCCTTGAGTCTTCCATGTACTTCCTCAATAGTGTATGTATTATGTATTCATTCATTCTTTCATCCATTCGAATTCGGCCTCCAGAGTTCAAGTTTCGGTTTAAGATTGAATTGATGTGTAGTAATATATGAAGACGAATATATACAACTCCAGCTCCTCATCAATGTCAAACATCAAACATCAAACACATGTATGAAAACATGACCAAAAACATCAATATAAAATATAAACAGTTGAGGAAGTTTTTGTCTTGTGTCTTGTGTGTGCTTCGCAACTTTTTAAATGTATGGTAAAACCATGAACTATGAACCACAGATGACAAGAAAGAAAGGAAGGAAGTGGATGAGAACCACAATCATCGTAATAAAATGTTCAAAGCTTGCTTATGGTCTAATAGTTAAACTTGTTTTTCATGAAGTTGAAGTTGTTTAATATCTGATATTGATCATTTATCATAAAACATATTATGCATGTTTATCACTTATCACCATTGGAAAATAAAAAGTACATGATAAATATCATGATATCTTTAGACTATGTTTTTTGAGCAATTAGAATCACATTACATTCATTCATTTACAAATTTCAAGTTATAAAGAGTTACAACGAGTTAAAAAAGTTAAAAAATTCATAAAGAGTTATAAAGATCTCTAAAACTTTTGTAAAAAATCCTAAAATGAATACATATCTTTAAAAAATATTATTGATTATTGCACGAAAGATGAAAGACAAAGGACAAGTTAGTTGTTTTTGTTACCTTCTCATACTCTTTAGATTTTCATACTTCTGGAGCTCAGTTTTTGAGAGGGAGGTTGAGACACTCTTGAGAGCTTCAATAAAATCCTGTTCCTCCACAGCCACTTGTGAGTCCATATCAGTTGAGGCTCCTGTAAGTAAATGAAGGTAAATTTTTGTGTGATTTTATTATAAATGAATGCTTGCATGGTTTATGATTCATTTTTAATTAGAAGCGAAACCGAATAACATGTTAAATTTTATGTGCACAATGCATACCACTTTCAAGAAGATGAATCCTCCGGGAAATAGCATTCATAAAAGCTTCACTACAGAAAGAATATAAATCAGCTCCAGACATTCCAAGGGGAAGTTTTTCAGCAATTCCACTCAAATTTACTTCCTCCTTCAGGTTGAATCTACATATTGTAAATTGAGGAAAATGTTGATCGTAAAATTTCAATAGTAAGCAAAACTAGGAAGTAAAAAGTAAAACTTAAGACAGGAAAATGAAAGAATAATTATATTATGATGTCTTACTTTCGTGTAAGAGCTTTGAGAATACTTTGGATAGCTCCTCTGTCTTCGCTTATTCCAACGTAGACGAGTTTGTCAAACCTATGAAACATGGAAGTAATTTATGTGTTAAACTGAACTAAACATTGAATAAATCAGTAGTTAATTAAGCATTTACCTTCCAGGTCTAAGCAAAGCTGGATCAATCAAATCGGGCCTATTTGTTGCACCAATTATAAAAACATTTGGTGTACTATGTGTACCATCCATTTCAGCTAGAATTTGTGAGACCACTCTAAAACCACAAAGAATATTATATATAAATATATATAAATATGTAGTAAACGTCATTAAGTAATTACTTTTATTTTACAAATATAAACATACCGATCCATAACGCCACCAGAATCCCCACTTTTTCCTCGATTTGGTGCTAATGAGTCCAACTCATCAAAGAAAAGAACACATGGAGAAGATTCTCTCGCCTTGGCAAACACTTGAGAAATTCAAACATGTTTCATAAATTATAAATCAAGAATCAAGAGCTGAACAAAAACACGAATTCGTATCATCATTCATAGAAAATCATAATATATTAAGCAAGGCTCAAGTATTTATTATTCATATATTATGTATTTTGTAATCACCATCTCTCACGTTTTGTTCACTTTGTCCGACGTACATATTCAAAAGTTCGGGTCCTTTTACACTGAAAAAATTAATTTTAAATTCGGATGCCACTGCTTTTGCAAGTAGAGTTTTTCCAGTTCCCGGAGGACCATAAAGAAGAATTCCTTCACAATAAATAACAAAAAAGTAGGTGTCACATTTCATATATTATGTAATTAAATATAAACCTTAAAATAATTGGTTAAAATAGTAGTAATTATTTTTAAATCTATAAATACCTGATCGTTTAAGACCCGAAGTAAAAAGATGAGGAAATTTTAAAGGAAGTTGAACAGAGTCAATTAGCTCGGATTTTATATCTAGAATAACAAATAGAAAATAAATATTTAATTCTTGTCCACATAATTCTGTAGATTTGTCCAATTTGTATCAGTTTGTCTATCTTTTCACATATTGCACAAGACATGAACATCTGAACTCACCTACAAGTCCACCCACATCTTCCCACTTCACCGTTGGTATTTTTGGACTTCCGATCGCTGAACGAACGTCCTTCTCTAATTCCTCTGTAGGGAGAAATTTCAAAATTATTTTTGTACAAGGAAAACCTACACAATGAAAGTTACATAATATTTGCATATGCAGCATGCAGCATGTATATAGCCAAGTACCTAGTGCAGCTTCAAGTTGACTTTGTTGTAAAATAAGCGACTGTGGACTAGTGTAATAATATTGTGGAGACAACATTTCTTTTCCTCCCTCGTCTTCGCTCATTCCGTCAATGTATGCTTTCCTGCAAAAAGAAAGATAACAGTCGACAATTATTTTCTATTTTATTCAAAGCATTTTTTATTGCATCATAAAAGTGTAGATAACTTTTGGTAATGGTAAACTACAATTATGTACCTGACAGCAATGGCCAAAAAAGCTTTGAGGTCTCCTAAATACTTTAATACACTTTTAGCATTACTCGTCTCGATCCACTTTTTCAGACTAAAATCCTCTACAAATCTCAAACCTGGCTGTCTTTTTAACATCCATTCAATATACTTTAAAATATCTTCAGAACTTCCTGAAGGTTCTATGCTTAAGTGGAAAATGAAGGAATCAAGAACACTCGTAGACACTTTTTCAATACAATCCGTCGACCCAATCACATAAATTTCCACATTTTTGTGCTTTTCCTCTTGACTCTTTGACCGATGATTTGTATGGATTTTGATGAGATCCTGTAAAAGTTCCTTGAATGCAAGAGCCACTCTTTTGTCCTCATTCCCTTCTTTGTCTTTTCCCAAAAACTAAAATATAAAATATATAAAATATTATGACATTTTATATAAAATAACTAAATGATTATTAATAATTTCAATTCAGGTAGTTTAATTTGTAATATTTTATGAAATGACTCACATGAATATTTTTGATGAGGAGAACGCACGGAGAGTAACTTTTGACTTTATGGAAGACGGCTGTCATTCTTGCGATGGTGAAGGCACTCGTGTCCCCCATTAAACTCACAAAATTGACACAATGGAAATTGAAGCCATGACGAATAGCAAACGACTTGACTAAAGTATATTTTCCCGAACCGACACAACCATTCAAAAGACATGTCGGCCACAATTCATCTTCAGCCTGGGAATGTTGTAAACCAGATCGAACGAATTTAAATTCAACGAGCCAATCTGTAAGACGATCCAGATAATTTTGAAGCAGAGGAATGCAAATAGGTAAAATAGATGGATTTGACAAGGACAATGATGATAAAGCTGAAGCTACAAAATCCCTTTCAATACTTGGATGACTTAAATTTATTTCATCTGAAGACAAATAAACTGAGCTCGTATCAACTGAAACGCTGTATAAATTTATCACAGCTTTCTGTTGTTGTAATTGTTGTTGTTCTTCTTCATCTTCTTCGTCTGTTTCTTCTTCTTTTTCTTCTTTAGTTTTATCTTTATCAGTAAAATTAATTTCATTTCCATCTTCATCCTCAATTCTTCTTACTTGAACATGTACCATAGTTCGAGGATCAAAAAATACAGAAAATGGGTCATTTAAAGGAATTTTTAATGTAATAATATCACCCACTCCAACATATTTCCTCTCTTCAAAATAAGAATGTAATGTTTTATCAATTGTTTTGGAATAGTCGGAAAATTGATCCTCGGAATTAAAAGTAGAAAGAATACGAACTAGATTTACTGTTTTTGCTTTTTTAATGGATAATTTTAAAGGAGTTGATATAATATTAATTGAATATAAAGATTTTAAACTAAATGCTCTGGAATATTTATTGTTATAGTTAGATTGCTGTAGATTGTAAAGACAAGTTGGAGTGAGAAAGAGAATTTCGTCTTGTTCATCTTTTTGACTACTCTCCTTGTAGATTTCAAGTTGTTTTATTGATAATTCAATAACTTGAACTGGATATCCATATTCGTATCTATTTTTTAATACACATGCTGATTTTGAAAGTTGATCGGTATTGTTTGTATCTGGTTCATCTACTACTGGGGATAAAAATGAGGATGAATTGACAACTGAAATCCATTGGAAATTGACAAGGTTTAATTTAGTCATAGTTACATGAGAGACACAGACAAGGCGATTAACATCCACAGTATTTTGATCTAGATCTTCACTCGTGTCTTTGCTTGAAATTGAAATGTCATGGACACCTTGAACAATGAATTCAGATGGGAAAGTCTTTGCCTGGAAGCAGTCAGGATTTTGTGACTCAGTTGAAGTCATGTTGACAATTTTGAAACAAATGATAAAACACCAAAAACCAAAGTATTATGAAAAATTTGCAGATAAATTTTGATAAGTATAACTTTTGGCTTTTGGATGATGACGCAACTTTTCAGTATTTATAAACCATTCTTGATCCCTTTTACCTAAAATATTCATTCAAAAAATTATATTAGTAAATCTGACATACAACATTTTTTTAGACACTTTGAGATTTGAAATTTGACAGTTTACTTTGGTACTTACAGTAGTACCAAGTACAGTAGTACAGTAGTAGTTTCTTACATTTTTCATTTTTCCTCCCCCACTCGCCGATTCTAAAATGTACACTGACACCTCGTATTTTCGTATTTTGTTCTTGACAGCTTAAAGTAAATGGTCACAACTTGAATACTTTTGTCTCCTTTAATTAAGTTTACTGAAGGAACATTAAACATTAAACTTTGTATCTCTTCAGTAAACTTCAAATAATTCAAACTTGGAAAATTCGATTGCAAAAGTCTCACTATAAAAAATCATCATGTGCTCGCAAAAAAATTCCCAGGCGAATTCCTTTGAAATATTTTGTCTTTTCATTCCCCTGGAAGAGTGCTCTGCCTGTACACCAGTTGAATCCCAATTTGAAAAAAAAACAAAGTTTCAACTGAAAATTATGATCCTCTCTCTTCCTGAGTTTTGAACTGAAAAAAAGTACATTTGTAAATAATATGACTTGTCCGTTTATTTTAAATGTCCCAAAATATTCAACTTGTGTTTCCCATGTTTAACATCTTTGAAATGATGAAATGAGACTCAAAAGTCTCCAGAATCGAGAAAATATAGTAGTTTAAAAATGAAAAATTCACAAATTTAAACTAAAAGAAATCAGTTTGCATTTTGCAACGTTACATTTTCAAATGTGGTATAGGCTGTAGGCTGTGGGCATTACTCAAAGCTTACTCAAAGCTCAAATCTCAAAGAGAACTGATGAGTTTTCATTTTACATTTATGTTCTTGACCAACGACAAATGGCAAATGACAGATTATATTTTGTCTGTACCACAGTTAAATGAACATAGAAATATCGACTCCATAATTCGTTTACGTAGAACATTGATTTTTTACATTGTATTTTTGATAGACTCGCCTTCATCTTTTTCATTATAGTTACTCGGTAAAATTCTTGGAAATACAATAATCTAAATATGTAGCTACAAAATGTACAGACTTGAGACATAATTACATATTGCATAATGTATTTATTACATTTAACATAGACAAAGGACGAATACATATAAGAACCAGAATCTTTTATATAACGAATACTGAATCGAGTCTGAATCTGCGAATAGCCACACACACACACACACACTGCATACGTAATACTTAATACTACATGATAATTAATATCTTTTATAATAGCATGTTGTGCATACATAGTACATAGATCAAAATACACAGGTGTACATGAAATGTAGATATTAGACATTAGATACACTTCTACTTGTGGCTTTTGGTTTTGGAACCTCAGTTCAGTACAAGTATTTATTGTGTAGTCATTACGTCTACTGTTTCTCGTCCTGATGATGATGGTGGTTCTTTCATTTTTTTTTCATTTTTCTTGTTTTAGATACTTTTCGTCCATCGTCCATCGTCCATCGTCCATACTTCATACATGATGAGATGTGATGCGATTCATTTTTTTTCTACTCTATACCCTATAATAATAATCTCTAGTATCCAGTATTCAATATCCAGTATATCCAGCACCATATTACATATTACGTAGTACCAAGTATACATGATAAGTTATAAATTAAAATGCATAACTATCTACACCAAAGACCAAAGCAAAGTGTTGCCAAGAGCCAAGAGGCAAGAGTAGCCAATATGGCATCAGTGTGGCGTTGAAAAGTCTGCCAGAGACCACAGAACAGAGACCAGAGACCAGTGAAAAGAAAAAGAAAGAAAAGTACACATGTGTAATGTAGATTGTCTATGTTGTATGTATTGTGTATTATGTATTATGTATCTACGAGTGTACCTGGGCGTCTGGGTGACCTTGTCTTTGTGTCCGTGCAGCAAGATTTTTTTTTTCTCATTTCATTCTCCCAACTTCCAACTCCAGACGTTTACTTGTTACTTGTTACTCTTTTTACTTGACTTAACTTTATTCTTCTTCATCTTTCATCTCATTCTCATTCTTATGCATATTCTCATGCATATGGATAATATATATTCTTAATTCTTACTCTTTCTGCGTTTTCCATCTTTCATACCTTCTGTCTTCTTCACTCTTCACTCTTCATGCATCTATAATCTATAATCTATACTCCATACACTTGATACTGGGTACGAAAAAGTACGTTCAATTTTTATAAGGTGTATTTTATATTTTGTGTCTGTGTGATTAAGTAAATATAAAATGCACAGGAGAGAGAAGATATGAGATAGAAATGGATGTATCTTTGATGTATAGACACTGTGCAAATTGTACATTTGATACCTGATATTTGATATTGTGGCGATATTTAACATTAAATGCACTCTATTTTTCTTCATACACAATCCACAATCTACAGCAATACCTGTGTTTCATAATTCATAATATTACCAAATAAATCTTGCATATAATATTATATAAAAGATAAAATAATAGTGGGATATCATAAATCATAGCCCATTTTAAATCATGAATTTACACCATAATATATTGTCAATAATAATTATCATAAAGCTTTTAGAAAACACTGACAAATTTTTAATTATTACTGTACATGATTCAGCAGCTAGGATGACGAATATGGTGAAGAAAAATAGACAGTGCGTATGCCATTATTATTATTATTATCATTGACTTATGACAGATATTATTTATGAGTCATTTACCATTTAAACTTGAAAAGAGGTTCAAAAATAGCATGAATTATTTTTTCTAGTTTTAAGTAGATGTAGATTACAGATCAGATCAGATCAAGATGGCAATAAATAAATAAAGAAAAGCCGCACTAAATACTAAATACCCAATACCAAACATTAAGCAGAATACAGATATTTATACATGTATTCTAAATATGAAACGTATTTGTATTTTGTATTTAAAACGTTGGAGATTGGAGATGAGAGATGAATGACATTGACACTGACATTTAGAATTTAGAAATTTGCATTGAATTGTCGGCTGCACACTCAAGTACATGCAACATGCATACAGGACACCGTGTACAGTGCATATTGTATTTGCACAGTACAAACTACACACACCACACACGCAAAATACAAATGCTTTTAGCCGAAAGCACAAAGTAGATATTGGATGTGTTATGTAATATGTAAAATGCACAATGTCAGTGTAAAAGTCGCTCTTTACTATCTACTGCATTTGCAATTTACAATTTACACAAAGTCAAGAGTAAAAGAAAACAAAGGACATGAGACATTAGAGATGAGTTTCAAATTTAAAATTGGACTTGACTCTTGAGTCTTGAGCTTAGATAATCTACATATAAGCATATTGACAGTTGAATTGCATACAGAACAGCCATTATAATTAGTAAAAATCTAGGAAAATAATGTGTACTTTTTTGACGTTTCTTTAATCACTTTATTCTTTTCCAATTTCCATTTTCCGCTTTTGTTCTTTTTCCGCTCATGTTTACTACAGTTCATTCGAATTTAACAAAACACAGAGGGAAATTTTATGCATCTATTTGTTAATTTTTCACACGGTTTATTGTTCCATATATTTTCATGGGTACATTTATTATTTATTTAGTATTTAGTACTGAGTATTAACTGCATTTGGCTATGAGTAAAATTCTGGAAAGTGAACCAAAAACCAAAGTTGTTGTTTTTGGGTTTTGTGTTTTGTAGGTAAAAGGTTTATCCATGGCCGCTCTGTGGTTTGAGTTGGTTTGGTTTTGGTTTCCGGATTGTGGTTCAAAAAAGGAGGAAGGAGAGAGAGACATGCATAATAATTTATATATATACGTATCTACATTTTATTTTATTTTACTATTGTAAAATTATTCATTTATTCTTTGTTTAGTCATTTGAAATTTGCAAGTGATATATGGGACATGTACAAAAAACAAAAAACTTAAAACTGCCATATATAAAAAATAAAAACCCTGTACAAAATGCAGTATTATTTTCAAATGTTCATTTTTCTACTAAAAACTAAAACCATAAGAGTATTTTTATTTATTTTGGAGTGAAATCTATTAGTTTGGTGGTGTGTTGGTGGTGGTGCGTTATGTAAGCAGTACACTGTAAACACATGCATGGTGCATGCATTTATTATTCGTCATCCATTTATTTACCGACTACCGACTGTAGTAGGAAAACGAGGAGGAGGAAGGAGGAAGACGGCGACAACGACAAGGAAAACGACAACTACAACGACAACCACAGCGACAAGGAACAAGCAATGAGCAATGAGAATTGAGATTGAATAACTCTGTCCCAAAATAGAACAGTATGAAAGGGCAAATTTCCATGCATAAGATATAAGATACGTATGTCTCTATTTAAATACAAAATCCCGTTTGCCGTTTGCCTTTTTGCTTTTTCTACTAAAACTAAATGAGATGTGTGTATAAAATATACAGTATAAATACAGTGCACGAGCTTGCACATATTAAGAATCAAAAGTACCAAGTGCACACATATTTATATGTAGCTTATAGATTTTTTTATACTTGTACTGAATAGAAATATTTTTGTATTCTGTGGCTACGTATCTCCATAGCTTATAATCCCAGAAATGGTATACATGAAAAATGAAAGATATAAACATTGAACAATTTACATATTGAGGTATTATTACTCTATCAATTCCTATGAACTTATTATGCAGTATTTAGTATTTTTAATGCTCATAGTTCATAATATGTCACATGTTACATGTATTTGTAGTTTGTAGTCAAATAAAGTATATATTCAAAATTCAAAGTTTGAGCTTATGCCACAGTCTACAAGAATTTAATACACATAAGTACAAATACTAAGTACCAAATACGAAGTACCAACTGCAGTATTCAGTATTAATGCAATTATGTATTATATAAAGGGAAAAGAGACCGGATGAGTCAAGTTCTAGGTTCTAGGTTCTAGGAAGCATGTGGCGGTTAGATATATATTAAATGTATATATAAAGATATATGTACGATATATTATGGAGTATTGAGTAAACTTATTAGATTTCGTTTCAGACATACGTTTTCGTAACATGCAAAGAGTGTGTTATATTATTATTATTATGTTCAATCTTCTTGCTTCTTGTTTCTTGCTGGGTGTTTGACGTACAGTGCACAGAGCACAGTGTACAGCGACGAAGCAAACCGAAATACCCGGAAAACGGCATTACGTGTTCCCTCCGTTTGTTGTACGTAGTTAGTAGTTAGTATTTAGTGTACATGGGGAAATTTTCTGATGAAATGGCATATGGTAGACTTGCTGCTGCTGTTGATGTTCATGTTCATGTTCATGTAGAAAAGTATTCTTTTCTTTTCTGAAACTGTGAATTGTGGTGGGAGACGAACATGAGGACGAAGAACGAAGACGAATGGGTGAGCGACAGACCGCGGATCAGAGGCTAAATAATAAATAATACAGTTCCTACATATTATATTATTATGTATGTATATTTTATATTGTTGTATAAAAAAAATAAGCAAGTAAAAGTATGGTCTAGTCTGCTCTGGTCTGGATTCCTTTTCACCCTTCTCCTTTTCTTCTTTGGGTCTTAAGAACAAATTGTGTACATGTGTACAATGTACAATGTACCTTTTACCTTTTGTACATGCACACACGATACACGGAACAGGGAAAGAAACGAAAAGAAAGGGAAAAGAAAAGTGAATAACATGAGAATATGACTCCAAACTCCAATATATGTACAATGTACACTATACAATATTCAGTATTCAATGTACGACATGGCGCAGCTTTTAAGTTTTCAAGTCCAAGTCCAAGTCAAAGTCGAGGGAGGTGAAGAAGAAAGAAAGAAAGAAAAGAGATACAGCAGCAGGAGCATTTGTGAGTGTGTGTGTGTGTGTGTGTGCGTATGTACGATATACGATATCTACTCCATGATATAAACGGGCATTTATCTTGCATCGTACATCGTACATGGTATAATGGTATATCTAGTTGCTGGTTGTAGCATGAAGTATGAACTGTGAGCCTGTATTATACATAATACAGCTGTTTCCACGTGCACAATGTTCAAAAGACCTTCTGGAGGACGAATTGAAGGTTGTTCAGAGCTAAATAAAGCTCCATAAAGCTAAACACACAAATGTGTACAGTGTGCAGTGTACATATTACATATGTTTGTGTGTGTAGTGTGTAAGCTGTAAGCTGTACGCTGTATAGTTCATTCGGTTCTTTTCTCTCTCGACTCTCGACACTCTAAACTCCATACTGAATGCTCGATGCGACTGGACTGCGGAACTGAAATGGAAACGCAGCAACATTCACACACACACAACATATTTATAATACATAAACGTATTATTATTACATTTTCATCCGATTTTATTCTGGCGCTGTCGCCAGTATCAGTACTAGAGTATTTAGTATTTACTATTTATACAGTACACATTCATTATTCATATCCAATAAGCCACGTTTCACATGCACTCAGACTTTCCAGTATTTAGTATTTCCACATATTATGCAATAAAAGTAACTAATAAAGAAATAATAAATAGTCATAACATGAGACATGAGTAACCAAATTTTCTTGCACTGTTAATTCAATTCTATTGGCAAATGTCTCCACAGTAATTTTATTTGTCTTTTTGTAATATTATTGTACAATATTTAGAATAGTTGCAGAATTCTAGAATTCTAGAGTCTAGAGTCAAAGGACAAAGAACTCTACAAGGTTTTACATTTTACATTTTTATAATGTGCAGAAATATTCACAATTTATTGTTCATTATACACGAATTATTTTCTATTTTACAAATATTAGGAATATTAGGAATTAGGAAGTAGCAAAAAGGACAACGGAACAAGTATTTCCTTTTGCCAATTTTGAGCAGTCTGGAATTTTTTGTAAAATTGGAAAGGTAGAATCATGGATCAATATTACTCTGCTTTTAAAAGAAATATTTCCACAAAGCTGTCTTTGTCTTTTGTCGTAACCTTTTCTCCAATTTTTCAAGATGGCTATGTATTCATGTATAAAATCTAAGATATAATGTGTACTTTATGGTCATTATTATTCATTGATTTCGTGGTCCGTTGTAAACAACTTGTTTGATATTTGATGGTTTATGGTGCATGTTTTAAATTGTAAATTGTATTCATGCGACTTAATATTATGGATTATGGAATACTGATACAAAATACAAAATAAAAAGGTTACTGCTGATTTTATTGAATAGATGGAGATAAACTATAAACAATACAAGTAATATTACCATATTATTTACCTATTATCATTTTTTTCATTCATTTTCATTCATACATTCAATTTCTACCTAAATTCTATGTTCTAGGTTCTAGGCGAATCTCACTTGTCCATCTTTTTACCTATATAATATATTATAATATTGTTGTAACTTGTAACTGACTATTTCAACTTTCAACTGACCATTTCATTTCAAAGAGAAAGAAAGAAAGAAATATAGCTGAGAATGGATGGTTAGTGATTATAGGTAGGTATAGCTATTGTGTTCATGATACTTATTTAAACAGTGAAAATTTTGCATGTATAATATACTTGTTGTATCTATAGTGTGTGCAGAATTGAGGATTGAGTGTTGGAAAAGACAAAAGGAAACTCGTCCCTCTCGTTTCATCCTTGTTGTATACTCTGTACAGTTTGCATGTTGTATATTGTACTTGTATTACGTGAAATGTCGGTTGTAGGCTGTCTGTATAGAGTATTATTGGTGGATAAAATGAAAGGAATATCTACAATCTACATCTACCTAATACCAAGTTTACATATTGCATGTTGTACTGTAAACTGTGGAATCCACAGTGTGGATAGATACCTAATACCTCATATTTTTTCTATTCCACAAAAATGCACAACAAGTCCAAGTGGAAGGGGTACGGCAAGTGGTTTTTCACGTCTTTTTTAAGATATTTTAGCATGACGTAATCCTTTTGCATACATTCGTACATGTACATGTATCCATGTGCAATAATGATGCTCATAATATTATAGTGAAATGGTGAATGAAGAGCAATAATGATAATAATAATAATAATAATAGTAGTAATAACAGTAATAATGGCCTTTGGATTAATTTTAAAGTTAACCGTCAACCCTGCAGTCGTCAGTTTTTCAACATTGCATTCACAATGCAACATGCAGCACAAAATACAAAATCATATGTATCAACTTTCACCACAACAATGACAGCTGACAGCTGACGTATGACATATTATGACATCTAATATCTGATAGTATTCAAACTCTAAATGCCAAATTCGAAACCTCCTGAAAACTGCAAACTGCAAATTTTTGATTTGTGACGGATTGCATTTAGAAAATGTGTGGTGTTATTTTTAAGTTTTGCAATTAAAATTATAAAGTGTAGTAAAATTATTCATGTAAAATTTATGGACTATAATACATTAGAAAATAAATATGAACTAACATTTTACAACTTACAACTGTCGATGCAAAATGTAATAATGATAAATATTCTAAATTCTTTAAATATTATGCAAAAAACAACAGGAAAAAGTTTACGGTACAAGTTTTACATTTATTTGTGTAATTCATTCATTAGAATTTACAAAGTTTATGACACATGAAGAAATACATATGAGCAGAAGAGAGAGAGATTGACTCTTGCAAATAGACAGACAAACAGACAACCAGAGAGCTGATGGTGGAATAATGAATGAACTTGAGACAGGAAAATGTACCTCAGTATTTACATGTTTTCCCTATGAATGTACTGTGTACAATATACAAATAAATACGTGAGCTATGGATCATGGATAATGAATAATATCATAATTATTTGTACAGACAATAACCTGACTGAATGAATGGAGTTTGTACATGGTACAGAGAAAAAGAAAGATGAAACTCTCATTCCCCATTTTATTATTCCGCTATAAAACTTTGCGCTTTACATGCCGATGACGAAGAATTACAAATATGAAAATGAATTTTCAAGTAACAACATGACAATATTTTTAAGCTTCTTCATTAAACCATCTATTACGCATCATGTATTTAAAATTAGATTAACAGTTCAATGGATTCGATTTTCGATATTCCATTGAATGAACAAATATTTTGTGAATGAATCTATAGCATTCATTCGTCGTGTGAGGTTTGAGGTTTAGTAAAATCGCTGATAGTTATTCATTTTGCTTTCCAATAATATTTATACATGAGGTTTCTATGAATTTTTACGTACTCTAATGTGCAATCTCCATATTCTCTAGTCTCTAGTCTCTAGCCGCACCTGTAACTTTTGTAATGATATTATTATCTATTATCAGGTACCTGCTAAAGCTAGTAAAAATGGTCATGTTTCTACAAATTCTGAATGAAAATCCACGTTTGGGTAAGAAAAAAATATCTAAAAGTTGTATAATAAATAGAGTCTCCATTTTCCATTTTCCAATGTCCATAATCCATAATAATATCTTGTTTCTTGTCCATTATATTTTACATAATACTTTTAAACTTTTAGCCTCAGTATTTAGTATATATTAGGTACTTACGCCTACACACTATTTTATTTCACTCGAGTTCATTCTCAACTCTCAACTCTCAACGTATTGCAGATGTTCAAAATTCAACATTCAACATGTTCGGTGTTCAGTGGATTGTACCTACGCTCTACGCTCTGTGTTTTGTATGTTGTATGTTGTATGTATATGGATTTGTTTTGTGAATACATGAATTTTAATTTTAATTTATACTTTTATGAATGATTTTCCTTCGTTGTAGTTTGTAGTTTGCAGATACATTCATTTTGCTGCAGGTACAACATTCAACATACAACATTCGGCTTACAGCATGATCCAAGATACAATATACAAAATACATAGATGTGTACACATAACACGTAAATGTACGAGTTTCTTCTTTCTTCTCAGCAAAACTCCACACTCGACACCTTACACCTTACAATCTACTCTTTACTCTTTACTCCCTGGTTCAGGTATTAGTCGCCGTCGGCAAAAAAAAAGAAGAAACAAGAGAGAAGAAAATCTTGTTGTTGATAATCTTCATTGATAAAAACGGGACTCAGTTTGGATTTTGTGTAGTTTGTAGTTTGTATATTTTGTGCATGTGTGTAAATTGTAAATTGTAAATAATATTCTGAATTCTGACAATGAAAGGAGTTGAGAGTTGAGAGTTGGGATGAGACGACCTATCTCGTCTTCTATACTCTGTTCTCTTCTGTTCTGTTCTGCTGGAGGTTCACCCTTTGATTTTGAGCTTAAAAACTCTCTGTATGCATGTACAATGTATCTAGTGTCTAGTATCTAGTATTTGTTATGTATGACTTACACGCAAATAAGAACATAAAATTGGTGGTCGGGAATTTCTTTTTGCAGACTGAACGTTTCATGTTTGATTCATTTCATTTGTACAATGTACAACATTCAACATGTACAATGTACAGTGTACAGACAACAGCAGGATTACATCATTCCAGCACAGTCAACAGTATATTGTATGTTGTATGTATTATGGTACCTTGTGAATTGGGAATTGTAAAACATATCATAATGTAATATAATATAATAATTGTGTGTGTCTGTGATTATATTGTACCCGTGGCCTTTAATATACAGAGAGAGAGAGAGAGAGAGAGAAAACATGTCCGTTCATTCTTACTTCTTACCTACTCACTTGCTTGTCTTCTCTTCTTCTCCTTCTTCTTCTTCTTTCACTCGATTGTCCGGCAAAAGTTGTTTTCCAATGCACAGTCAACATGTAAAAGTTGATTTAAAGTGCTCAAGACTCTAGACTCTAGACTCAAGACTCAAGATGAAAATGGAAGAAAAGATATAGACATCTATGTAAAATGTAAAGATGAAAAAAAGTATATTGCATGATATTTACTATGTACTTTGTACCTATTTTCTATATATACACAACTCCCAGTACACCATACACCATACACACTACACACCTTTAGCCTCTCATTACCAGTCTATTTTTCATTCTTCAGTCTTCATGCACACAAAAGATGAAGAGAAATATTATGATACTGAAAGATGAAAAAAAAGCATATTGCAGAAAAACTCAAGACTCAGGACTCAAGTGGAGAGCAAAACAAGGCAAGGAGTAACAACAACAACAACAAGTTGTGTAAAATGCAAATGAGCTGTTGCTGGTGGTGGTAGAAAAAAAATCATCCTCCTCACCATCACCATCATCATCAGAGCAACAGTTGAAAATGGGCTTGTCTCTACCTTTTCCCATCGGTTTCGAATTTTGAGTCTTGAGTCTTGAGCTTTGAGTTTTTGATTCCATTTTCATGTCTCGTATTATATCGTCTTTGTTCGTTACTTCTTTCCAGTTACTACCATTTTACTCAATTCAAAACTCTAACTTTACATTTACAACAAGAATCCCAAGTCTCAAGTCATTTCATATTTTGTATTTTGTGCACAGTACACACACTCGCTATTCACTACTCACTACTCACAGAAACAGAGAGAGCAACGAGAATAAATTAATATTAGACATTAGACATGAGACAGTATGTGCTCAGCAGTATTCAGTACTCACAAAGATGGTCGATTCAAGATTCAGAATGAAAATTTAAATTTAAATCCAAAGTCAAACGTTCCTCAATTCTTAGTACATGCATAAATTGATACGCATTTGTGCTTTGTCTTTGGTGTGCATCTGCATATTGCATATACTCATTGAACAATGAACATTGAACATGCACAAATTAGCACATGTACACATGTAATATGTAAGAGACTTGAGACTCCTCGTCGTCAATATTCAATGTTTAATTTTCAGTGTTGACTGTTGGCTGTTGGCGTTTCGTCCTCAGCACTTTAAAAATAATACAAACTATAATATGTTGCATGTCTACATAAAATAGAAACAGAAAAATGAACGGGTGTTTATCCTATTTTTCTCATGTTGGTCCAGTATTCTTCTTTAAACTTGAAATAATTGAAATAATTTACTTTTACACCATTTCCATGCAAATGTATTGTACAGTGTACAGTATAGAATAGACGTATACATAGCCCACATGATACAAATACACAGATACTTGTTACCTATTTCTACCACCCATTCTCTAGTCTGCACAATTTAGAGTTTAAACGTTCATATGGATTCTAGATTCTATAATCGTCGATGACGGCATCCTCCCCAACAATTAAGCGAGTGTGTGGATGTGTGTGTTGTGTGTATGAACCTTCCAAGTTCTTCTTCTTTGTGCAAACACGTACAAACTACAAACTACAAACTCCAAACGTTTGTAGTTTGTACAGTGTGTAGTGTGTAAATCCATGTATCAATAACATAAAAAAACATAGAGTTACACTCCATTCGAGTATGAACTATAAGCATGCAGATGCAGAAAGTAGAATGGCGAGTAGTAGACAGTAGACATAAGACTGCAAATGCATAATATTATATCATACACATTTATGTAAGTAGTAAGTACATGGACAATGGATATTACAAAGATTTAAAATGCATAACATAAAATAACATGCATAAACTTAGTTGTGCCTTGTGCAGTACCTAACATCTAACATCTAACATCCGATCCTCCACTTTACACTTTACATAAATATTATTCCATGTGTACTTAGTACAAATGTACTTTAGACTTTCGATGAGCAGTGAACAGTTATTCCTTTTTTTCTCTTCATTGTTTTAAACCTTCCATTTTCCATATTCCATATTCTGTACCTCCAGATAGAAATACATAATACATGCAGTACAGCAGTACGTCACACAGCACACAGTGAAATAATTATTATTGGAAACTCTCCACCAAGTTTTTTTTTGTAACTGTTTTATCTTTGTAACTTATCCATTATCCATTATCAGATTCATTCACTTCTGTCCAAAGACAGACCAGAGAGAGGAAAACGTCAAGAGTTGAGAGATTGAAAGGAGTGAGTGAATCGTCGCTCTATTCTCGATTCTTGATGCTCAGTCTTAAGTCTTAACGGATCATTTGAATGTGAATGTGAATGAGGATGGAGATTGTAAGTATGAGTGCATATTTAATATTTAAGACTGTGGAATGAGATATGAGTAAACAACACATTTGCAAGTACAAGGTTCACTGTTCACTGTTTAGTGTTTAGTGTGCAGACTACAGACATCAACACACCTGCCGGTCTGTTTTCTGTTTTCTGCTTATACCCGATATTAGTTATTAGATATTACTCCAACTCCAATTCATAGTCATGGTCATATTTTATACTTTATACTTCATAGTGTACTCTTTTAGATCTACACTCGACACTCGACACGATGCACAAAACTAATATTACATGAAACGTTAACTCTATGATATTTCATCAAGAAAACGTAGAACACAGAACACACACACGTACAGCTTACAGGCCGAGAGAGAGCGAGAAAGAGAGAGAGAGAGAAAAGGGCAGACAGTCAACGTGTTGTGTGCTACGTGGATTTGAATGAGAATTTGCATGTGGATTGTGGATTGTACAAGAAAATGAGCGAACAAGATCATTGACTTATCAAGAGGGGTGCGGGTAAAACGGTCACAACAAAAAGTACACATTATTCACAAACACAGCCAGCCAGCCAACAACCAACCACACATACTCAATACTCACATTAGAACCATCAAGATAAATGTCCTAATGGATTGTACAAAGTACAAATGCTGTTGAAATTATAATACAGCTCATAATTATTATTATTATTGTTATATACGTAATGTAATCATCCACATCCACATCGACAAAGACAAACGTGTTACTAGTTGTGATGTATTCCCGTTGGCTAGAGTCTAGAATCAAGAGTCTAGAGTATCTTGAGACTTGTGACTCGTGATACATTACACTTACTTACTTACCATTTCCGACCAGTCAATGAAAATACAAAATACAAAACACAAAAAACAGTGAAACAGATATCTATTTAACTTAGTAGTACAAGAAGCATGATGTGCGGTACAAAGTTCATTACCGAAATACTAGTAGAAAATTGAATAAAAGAATGCATTACAGACATACAAAAAAGTGTATTTTTTCACATTTCACATTGATCATTTATTTGTCTATTTATTGAATTGTGGCCCCATTTTTGCTTTTGAACATTACAAAGGGTGAATTTTTGTTGTTTGATGCTTGATGTTGATGCTCGACCTCAGAATTCAGAACTACCGGATTTTCCTTATGCCGTTGCCATATTATCAGTTACAAATGTTGAAGGCTGGATTTCGTCAGTTGCTCAAAATTCACAATTCACGACACTCATTATCTTCCTAATATAATCAATTAATTATTAGATATGAAATACATACGTTTGGACTGACTGTGGAGTTTGGAGTACAAAGGGAGAAAACTTATTCTCGCTCCTCCTTTGTAACTTGATTTGTGGTTGCTTTGTTTTGGTAAAAACAATTTTAAAACACTACGATAGATTTCTCACTTCTCATTCTGTTTTCTCGTGACTCGTGATGATGATGATCTGTGGTCAGTGTGATATGTAATGCATTCTGTTTCGTGTCTTTTATCTTTTAATATGTATTTAGTATTTATATATCGCACATCACACATCATACGCCTTTGCAGTTTGTATTTTGTAGTTTGTTCTTTGAAGATATGATATACAAATTGTGTGGTAAGTGATACTGGTAAGAGGTTTTCTTTTGGTTGGCTTAAACTTAAAACTAATCACACAACTGTTGACTACTAACGAATAGCAATAAGAAAGTATTTACCAAGTACAAGAACCGACTGGTATGTATAACAGTAAACATGGGTACTGGACATGTAAAAAGTAAAAACACATGCAAAATAAGGCTATGAAACTAACGGACACTTTTTCCTTCTACTTTTCTCAACATCGTTGTCGTCATGTAATACATAGCTGTATAATGAATAACGAATAGTAAATGATACTTTTTATCCTTATTTGAAAGTAAAAAGGTGCCGGAGAACAGAAAGTACATAAAAGAAGAGCGAATATTTATCGTGAGTTTAAATTTACCGAATAATTGTCAATTTCTCCGTCCCAGTTATTTCTGCACAGTGTACAGTGTACAGTATAAAAAATAAAGATTGTAGAGGAGGACAAACAAGAGCATAAGATAGTTATTCGATGAGTGGTAAGTGGTAAACAGACACCTGGATATGAAATTCCCAGAAATTGTCAGGCAAAGCTATAGAGACCAGACAGTCGTGTCAAATGTCGAGCGTCTAGATTCTAGAGTGTAAAAAAAGAGAGTCGAGACGAAACGACTAGGGACTTGTGAAAGAAAGAAAGAACGGAAGATATAGAAAACAGATGGAAATAAACTGAAAGCATCAGCTTGAATTCATCTACTCGACTCTTGACTATGCATGTAGATGTGCAATGGCAATGTACAATGTACTTAAGTTCAGATATACTACTCCCAAAAGTATTCAGTGTGTTTGGCACTCTGGATTCTGGATCGGTGAATGTGTGTGGGTGATTTTAGTCGTAAATTCTAGATGCTGGATTCTAGATTCTAGACGTCCTTATGCCATTTTCATGTCTTCCTGCCGTGAATGAGTCAACCAAACTCTGTATTATGCTCATTGTAAGTACATGAAAAAATTCAAGTCCCAAAATACAACACACAATACAATAAAAGCTTCACCCTCCTTCATCCGGTACCCCGACACAATAATAATCAAGGGTAATAATAATGACCTCAGGACTAAATTTATGCATGCAAAAGGGTATTTACCTACTACCTATAATGCGCATAATATTTTTTGCAACATGTGACACATGTGCGAAAAGGTAGAGGGGAAAGTGGAGTGTCCGTAGGCAAAACGGCATATTCTTTTTTAACTTTTGAATAAATATCTACAATCTACAAAATACATGTGGTTCATAAAGTGATTCATCTAGAACACGGGAGACTGGAGACTGGAGTAAAATTGTAGCAACTGTTTTTTGCATTGCCGTATGGCGTATGGTGTTGGTACTTTTATTAAGGGGGAACAGTCAACACAGAAAAATTTAATTTATGTACATTGAAGATTACAGACTGTATATATAGAAGATAGTAAACTGTTGCAAAAATAAAAGGAATAGATATCAGATGCCCTCACGGAAGAAAAATGAAAATAATATGGTGAAGCAATACATGCATTAAATATACATTATTATTTCGTTTTCATTTTCATTTTTTAAAGGTCAGCAGTCAGGATTTTCCCTTCCTCTTGTAGAAATTTAGCAATACATTTAGCTACGTAATATATTATTTCTTATATATCTTCTACGTTTTGCAAAGGGTATACAGTACACAGTGCACAATGCACTGTGCAGATACAAGATACATGTGCATTTTTATCGATCACACTCTGCTCTCTGTTCTGTGTTCTGTTGACACTGTCATATGACGAAAATGAACCTACGCAAATCGTTGTCTGGGTGAGCATGATCCATGTTCCATGCTCCAAGATCTATGTTTTTGAAATGAAAAGGGATTGTGGATTATGCACAATATACCTAGCACCTACCTAGTAGTGGGTAGAAAGTAGAAAGTAGAAGGTAGAAGACAGGGAGTCGGATGTCGGATTGCAAAAAAAAGGAGTACGAAATACAACGGACATCCTCAACGGAAACATGACGTTCTGCATCATGCATTCAGCATTCACTGTTCACTGTTTAGTGTTCAGTGTATGACGCAGGTTGAGACTTGAGACTTTACTGCTACGACTAGGATTGCGGAAGGAAATGAAGGGATGACTGGATAGTGTTTAGTGTTTAGTGCAAATCTTTGTTGCTCAAAGCTAAATGCTAAAAGCTAAAAGTATACCATGTACAATGTGCAATGTACAAAATATAGCGTATATTATATTAGGTACTTGTCCGAACATGTATCACTTTCAATTAAAAAAATTAATTAAATTATACCTATAAATATATTATGTTCTCAAGTTCCTGTCACTGACAGTATGTTGCATAGCAACGGTTTCATTAAAAGTCACCATTTGACGTTTGACGTATGACGCACATTGCATTGGGAATTGGGAGCGTATACTTTTGTGCACTTGTGCAGCGTCCACCGCATTATATAATAATACATGATGGTGCAACAACAACAACTAATTCAATTTTAATGTTCAAAGTCAACATTCAACATAATATTTGGATTTTGAATTTTGCAGTTAATCAAATTATCAGTTTTCAGTTTCTAAATAGTAAAATAGGCTGGACAGGAAAAATGTTCTGTGCCTCATCAGCAGTTGTTTCAAGTTAGATTAATGTACTTATATCGGTATGTATTCTCATGTTGCTTTACTTGTGTTTGTGTGGAGTGTGGATATTTATTTATTGATCCACCCTCAAACCTCATGTATTTAGTATTAGTTATTATGATTGTCTCTTAGTTTGCTCAAAGTACTGATTACTGATATAAATAATAAATAGTAGTAAACATGTGGATAAAAGATGAATATATCTGTAATATAGAGGAACATTCTTTATTTTAGTTCATTATTCATACGAATCTTGTACATGAAAAATATAAAACACAAAACATACAGACCAAAGTTACAGGTTACAGGTGTACTCTCAAAACAGAGTGAATAAAGAACACAAACTAAATGATAATAAACAACTGGCATTTAATATTTAATAACGTATGTGATGATGTGCGGAAAAACTAAAATGCGAATAGTATTAAGCTAATAAAAGAGCAACTGAAGCAATATTTTTGTACTCTTTCCAATTGTCAATGTGCAATGTGCCTATAAATAATAGTGCCATAGCATAGGTAAAAGGTAATAGTTATAGCATTATTATTAACTAGCCGTTACCCGCCACCATGTGGCGGTAATTCTTGCACGATTTGTTTAGGGAATAAGTAACGTTCAAACTTCCCGCTAAAATTCAAACTTAGCTCCATTGTTGAGTT